>PVLA01000246.1:425065-634663 GCA_004027455.1 Hydrochoerus hydrochaeris | reverse complement strand
CAAGCTGAGAAACGTGGTGATTAGGATGATCCTTGTCTCAAAATAAAACAAAAAAAGTTCAGGATGTAGCTCCATACAGAGGCCCTGGGTTCAATAGCCAGTGCAAAAGGAAAAAAAAAAAAAACCTAAATCGCCTTCAAAACAATTTTCTTCATTCTGAAAGTTTCCTGCTTTCTCTCTCATCACCCTTACCTCTCCCCATCCCCCATACCCCTCTCTGTGGATGGAGAATTTGACGTAAGCGGAGACATAGGAACGATACCAATTCTCTATCAAAGCATCCTAGCCCCATCCCAGAGCAATTAAAAAGCCAGATGGAATCTCTGGGAAAACGGCATTAATAACACGAACAATCTGTGCAGGCCGGCAGGAGCCCAGGAGCCTCAGGGAGGGGTGGAGTTCACGGAGGGGAGTAAGGCTGGGTCCCTAAAGTACGAGCTCCAAGCAACATCTCAGCCATATGGTCACCAGCCAGGGATGGGACTGTCACAAGGGTACGCTAGGTCTAGCCCCAGCTGAGCTGTCCCCTCTGGCCTTTGCAAGTCCCACTGTGCACCCTGGATTCTGGTGGCTGCAGACAGAGCCAGACAAATATGGAACCCATTACTCAGACAGCTGCAGCCTCTGCCAGCCCCATTCTGGCACCCGAGAGCTTTGCTTCTCTTCACTTTTGTTTTTATTTATTATTTTTCTAGCTTTCTGGCCCCACCCACTAGAAACAGGCCTCCCTGGGTGTATGGCTTCCAAAGACAGCTTTTCTCTTCGTTTGCTATGCCCACATCCTTTGCCAGTGCCTGACAATGGAAGATGGTGTTGACCTGTCCATCCCAAGGCCTGAGCCAAGGGAGCGCCCCTTAGAATGCCAAGTGGAAGGCACTTTGGGCAAGACCAGCTGAGCTCTTGAGGGACTTGGGAACATGGGCCCACACTACCCTGGCTGCCTGGCAGAGCACAGCACACTTGTGCTGTTCTGAAGCCTGGTCCAGGCAGATTCCAGAAGCTAGACTCTTCTATAGTAGCTCCATTGTTCAGACCTTGCTCTGGAGACCCAACCAAGGTGTACCTGAAGAAGGTGAGTGACAAATTCAAGCCCAGCCAAGGCGATTTAGCAAGACTCTGCCTCAAAATAAAAAAATAAAAAAAAATCAAAGGGTTGGGGTTGAACTTAGTAGTGTGAAGGTCCTGGCATCAATACACGGTATTGTAAAGAAAAAGAAAATTTTCTTATTACCACCAAGTTGTAAGAGGTATCTTTTGTGATTCTCATATGTCCAGAGATCCATTTTCTGACCTTGATCTTTACTGTTTCCTGAACTCTGTCCTTACCCCTCATCCCTTTTTGTTCTCTCCACAATCATCACAAGCTCCTAGAACTCATCTGAGGTCCTTCCTACCTTGCTTGGCCTGCTGAATTTGACTGCAACAGATGTCCAGTGCCTAGCTCAGGGCAAGTCTTTGACACGTGTTTAAATGTAAGAATCTTGCTGCAACTCTTTTCTCCTTCTTTATAAACATCCTGGTCCTCTTCTTTCCATCCAAGGGTTTATTGGGTTGGCCCAAGGTCTACCAGGAAGAACTCCAAAGGACCAAGGCCCAGTATTGTTGGAACTAACATCAAACACCAGAAAGAAACCCTCTTAGACAAATCGTTGCTTCTACAAAGTTGCCATTAAAGAGCAAGAATCCTAAGTGAGGTGGCCTCTCCAACCCTGCAATGCGCTACCTGGCCTTAGAACCAGAGTCAAGCCAGACCCCAGTGGGATGATCATGCTCTACAGAGATACATGGGACAGGGAAGAAATGGAATTTCCAGAAGAGGTTTCAGGGGAGCTGCCGGAGTCGCACAAAGGTCAGGGGCAACCAGGAACACAGCGTTGCTATTTTAAAACGTACTTCAAGCCTTCGCGTCTCTCTCTTATTCCCACTCTAAAGATGACTGACTGTCAAGGTCCTTATGGAGGGATAATGGTCTGGGTTAGGGGACATTAGCAGACTAATGTGGTAGCCTAGAGTCAGGACATATCACCCAATAATCCAGATGGAGCCTAAAGGAAACTGTCACAGCCTGTCCTGAGCCCTCTTGGATCTGAAGATACTTCTGCACCTTGGCAAGGGACAGCACAACCTTTCACTGGAAATGAAGCTTCTGCTCCCTAAGTGACCACCATCCCTCCTCTGTCCCAGCCACAGAGACCTCAGAGAGCCCCACCCGACTCCTTGCCTCCCCTAAAGCCAACCAGAACACTCTCCAGGTGCCCCCCAAGAACACTGTGTCCTTTTGCTGACCAGGAAATGCGGCTGATTTATGGCAGCTCTTCCCTATGCATATGTTGGGCAATGGTCTCGGCTGGAAGTGGCAGCTCAGATCCTTGTCCAAAGAGCAGGGGGTACAGGGGTGTCAGAGATGGGGTGTCTGCTCCATGGGGAGCCGCCATGACCTTCAACATCAGGTTAGGACCCGTCTGAAGTAGCCTCCTTGAGTGATTTACAATTTGCAAACACGTTTTATTTGATTTGTGAGTTTTGCTAGAGCAATTACAGTGACTAAGCATGAAAAATCACTCCCAACACAGTGTCTTCTCGCTATTAGGAAATGTGTTTGCTTCACTCTTTTGCTTGGTGCGGCAACATTTTAAAAATAGACTCATTCACTGTACTTGAAAGCAATTTGTTCCAAATTTTCCCACTAATTTGATTTTAATCTGATATTTAAAATTTGTGTGACCACATTCCCACTGATTTATAGGGAATAAGCCCTACCTGGCACAGGTTTAATTGGCCTTAACCCAGGAGTCCGCAGGACAAAGAATTTATACCAGAACAATTTGAAGGCACTCTGGTCTCTAATGCTTTAAATATAGGCTAATTCAGCATGGCAAATGTGGCTTGCCTGGGGGCAGGACAGTGAATGTAAAGCTATGGTTCTCCTGCAGGGCTCTGGCACATAGTAGGCTTTCTGTCCTCTACTGAGCAGACAAACCAAGCCAAGACTCCCTGACTCAGAGCTCACTTGCTGTTGATTCTGAATTGAGCTCTGGGAAAAAGGCAGTTTGCTCCCAGACCACAAGTAGAAGTCTCTTCCTCCCACTTTATCCTGGGGCTGCCCATGGACCATAGAGCCTTGGCATCAAACAGAATCTTGTCTTTGACTCTTGCCAGCTGCGTGGCCTTCACCAAGTCTTAATTTCTCAGTTTCTGTTTATGCAAAATATATGCAAAACTAGTACCACACCTCCAAGTTGTGAAAGGTAAACAGACAAAGCCTGTGAAACACTTGGCCCAAGCTAACCATTCCTGTGTTGGGGCAGAAGTCAGAGTGGGAGCGTTTGGGCACATCTTTGTCCCTGGAAAAACTCCAATGGAAGGACACAGTCATCTGAGTAATTTAGAGCCAAATCCTTGTACCCAGATACCCAAGGGGTTGTGATCATGTTAACCTTGCTTACATTTTTCTTTTGCCTCCAAAGAATGCCTTTAATTTGCTTAAAAAGCACTTCCTGAGTAACTCCTGAGACCAGAACCCTCTTGCCAGTGACCTTAAGGACTGAGCAGGGAGCTGAAAGGTTCTACTGCTCTCAGCAGGCATGGATGTCCTGCATGGTAGCATGAAAGAAGTCTCCCCATAAACGTGCAGAATCCAAGTGGTAGCTCCCTGAGGTGGCAGCCTCTGCAAATCCTGATGGATTTCTTGGCCTTAGAGACTCCCCACGAACAGCTGTTTGGAAAGCTGTACCTCAGCAACGCGGTCTGCCTTCATTCTCTTTACTGGTGGGAGGGGAACAGGAGGTGCATGTTGGGTGTTGCAAGTTGGGGACCTCTCCTGCTCTTCGTTCCCTTCAGTTCCTTACTGGGTCATCTCAGTATTTGTCTAAACAGCTTATTCCCATTTGTCCAACCTACCTCTGGCCCAGAAGATGGGGGAGGCTGGCTTCTGCCTAATGGGAGGGCTTACTAGGCCAGGCCTTAGACACCTGAGGAAGTACCTGGGGTCCTGGAGTCATGAGAGAGGAGCACAAAGGCAGGCTTTGCACAAACTTCTCCAATCTGGAGCTGCCAACTGGAAAGAGGTCTGAAATCCTATCTGGCTCTTTTTCCTTTTGCTACCAGGAATATCACCAGGAAAGTCATGCTAGTTAGTGAAAAACTCCTCAGGCAGGAAGGCAGCTCTTGAGCTTTGCCTCGATGCTCAAACATAGGAAGCTATTGGACTCTTCCCAGAGAGGCCAGGGAAGACAGTAGGTATGGGGAGGGAACAGGAGGTCTTACATCACCAGCTTTCCACACTCAAGTCAGACAGATTTGGTGTAGGGCAGTGAGGAGGACAGGCCTGGCTGTGGACAAGTCCCAGGATGGCCCTGGGAGGGTGGCATTGTGTGGGTACTTGCACGGGGGCAGAAGCAGACCCTGTACAGATGAACATGGGACTGATTCTGAAGACTGAATTGGAGTCCACACCTACAAGGGCTGAAGTGTCCCCTGAGATGTGATTCCCAAGCCCACCAAGGCCGGAGCCTCTCTGTGTGAGGAGTGATCTCATTTGAAAGAGGCGGAGACATGTGAGTCATGGGCCAGGCCCCTGAGCCGAGGGGAGGTGGGGATGATGGCTCTGAGCCTGAAATGTGTCACAGGCGAGATGAGCATCTTTGAGGGACGCGAAGTTTATGTAATTATGTGGGACAGAGCTGACTAGGTGTGTGAGCCACACTGGAAAGGAGAACAGCCCACTCCAAGTCTTCTACCTCCCTGGGCTGCTCCAGGTTCACCAAGGAGTCCAGCATCCTGAGAGCTGTCCCAGCCCGGCCCTTTGAGTTCCAGAGCTGTGGTATAGTAGAGGCTCTGTCCCACCAAGACCAGAGTGAGACCAAGCCTAGGATAAGTATAGGACCAGCCCATGGGCTCCTAGAGTGGGCATCTAGGGAGTGGTTCAGCCTTTGCCATTCCCAAATCCACTCGCAGGAGTGAAAAGCTCATGTTTTCCCAACACTCTCCCAACTGGCTCCGTTCCATGACACTTTCCCCCATCCCACCTCCACTCAGCATTCCTCAACTTCATTTATGTTAGGTTTAAGTTCTTTAAATTAAATCAGCTGCAGGTTGTGTGGAACATCTCTGAGAACTTCCAATTGGAAGGACATGTCAGAGTCATTGCAGGGCTAGATTTAGGGGCCCGGATGATATCCTGCCATCAGTTATCATGGGCCACTCCTTTCTGTTTTCTCTTGAGACAAGGACTGATACCCTGCACAGTATGGTGACCTGGAGGAACCCGCTGCTGGGGCTCAGGGCATTTGGCATCTTCCTGAAGGCCAGGGCGGGACCAGGGCCTCCCTGAGACTCCACCAGAGAGCTGCTCACAGCACCCAGGTCCTGACGCTGGTTACACAAGGGCTAGGCCTGCATTCACACCCACTGGGGGCGTGAGACTATGTGTACCCTGGCCTCAACACACACCTGCTGTGTGACCAGCTGCAGGTTTGGCAACCTCTCTGTTTGAGCATGTCTAAGAGGTGCGCCGGAATTCCCAGAGGCAAGATGATGAATGGTCTTCCTCTGAAACAGAGCAACCACAAGAACCTGATCCCAAGACGAGTCATGAGGAGGAGGAAAAGGACCGAGACACCTGGCCACTAAGAGGGGAACATGAGTCAGAAATAAACTACCCACATGCCAGCCGGATCATTCATCTATCCAAGAGAGCTAAGGGTCGGGAGCTAGAGGGCTCCAGGGCCCAGGGTTGGGTAATTCCTTACCTCCCTTTGGAGCTTAACTCCTGGGTCACTGCCAGCCAGGTCCTAGGTGATGCTAATGGACTGGGACATGAAGGACATTAGTGCTTCTTGGCTCATACTGGGGACAGCACTGGAGGACCTTAAGATGATGCTGGCATATTAGGCCTTCTTTGGTTATGGCATATAGGCATTTCAGCTTCACTTCCAGACACCCCAACTAGCCAGGACCATCCCTTAACAGTTAGCTAGTCAGTGAGTACCCACCAAGCAGCTTTAACAACCCAAACCAGATCTCAGATCCAGCACAGGGAGATGGAGGTCAGAGGACAGAAGGAGAGAGAGGAAGACATTGTTCTCATTACTGGGTGGGAGATGTGTTTCCCTTGCTTCACCCATACTTGCTATGGGACTCCTTGTCAGCTATGAAGGACACTGGGGAATGCTGTTCTACTCTCTGGGGTCTGGTTCACAATACCCATGGGAGGGAAGAAGAAACAGAGATGCAGCTGTGCCTCAGGGCTGCCCAAATAGGCCCTAAGAAGGCAGGGTGAGAGTTGATTTTTCACTCCCTGATCTTGTCGCCATGTGTCCTTTGCTACATTTTGCTTGGTATTGTACAATATCGTGGCTCTTAGCCAGGAGCAGACTGGCTTCACAAACTCCCACTGGTATTTTTAAAATTCTGGGTTGTATGAAACATGGAGCTGGATAGGTTGTCACCAAAGTGTGACAGAACCATTAAGTGGACCAGTGTCTTTGTCCAAGCTTGCATCCTTCAAGTCCAGAACATTTTTACCCATTAATCTTCAAATATTGTCTCTACTCCATTTCCTCTCTCTTTTCTTTCATGGAGAATACTAAATACATATTAGATCTTTCTTCTTCTTTATCTCAAATGTTGTCTTCTGGTCTTTTTTTCATTCTTATGTGCTACATTTGTGATCATTTCTTCTGAGTCCTTTTCTAACTTGAAAACTTCCCTCTTACCTGTGTTCAATTTACTCTTTAATGTGTTCATTGAGTCCTTGAATTGGGTTATTGTAGCTTTCACTTTTAGATTCCTCTTAATTTTCTTTCAGATCTGCTATTTTACCATTCATAGAGTACCATTCTAGGAGGCTTTTAAAGCCTATCTTCCCTGTTAAAAATTATATTCATAATTGTATTCATATAATTTGATGTCTTTGAGAGTTTGTTTCTATGTTGTGTTGATTCTTCCAGTTTTCACTCTCAGTATTACATTTGCTTGTGTGTTTGATTATCTTTGACTATGTGCTGCTCATTGTTTCTGAAAAAGACTGGTTCATAAGAAAAATTTGGAATTTAGGACTGTTACCTTTTACTGGAGAACAATTTCATTTGCTCCAGAAAAACTACTGCAAGCACGGAACCTCCTTAATCCATTTTGAAAGCTTCCTAGCCCACCCTGGAGATGAATAATTAGATTGCAAGATCATATGAGAACTGGTTTACTTTTAGTTCACTCTTATACTGAGGGGGCAGTGTCTTGGGAATCCTCCTCAGTGTGGACCTTCTTTATGAGTCCTAAGTTTGATTTCTGTCCCTGTGAGACTATCAAAATAAAATTCAAATATGTTAAGATCAGCAAATGCCTCAGGAAAAAACTGGTTTTTCTTGGTTGCTTTTCTGGATTCTTCCTTTTCTCCTCAGTTTTGGCTTGGCTGATTTAACATATTTTAATAAAATTATCCCATATTTTTAGTCATTTTCAAGAAGAGGATGCACCCAAATAATCTAGCCATCTGGAAAATGGAAGCCTTTCCTTCTTTCATTTAACAAGTATTAGGAAAGTACCTACTATGTGTCAGGTACTGTGCTCAGGACACTGCAGTAAACCAGAGAGAATGGGCTCTTTTTTTTTTTTAAGTTTTTATCGGTACCAGGAATCAAACTCACGACCACATGCTTGCAAGGCAGGCACTTATGCTACTGAGCTAAATCCGCAGGCCCCCCCACCTTTTTTTTGTGGTACCAGGGATCGAACTCACGGCCTTGCGCTTGCCAGGCAGACGCTTATGCCACTGAGCTAAATCCCTGGCAAGAGTATGCTCTTGTGAAGCTCCCAGTATCACTGTGGAGACAGACAATATACAAAGAGTTACACAATTGATTAATTACAGTTGTGACGCATATTGTGAAGTAAGGAAATTCAGAGGTGGTGAGAGTGTCTGACTGAGAGTCTTTATCTGCTTCATGGACTCAGGAGAAATCGTTTTTAGGAATGTGATTTTTAAGCTGAGATCTAAAGGACCAGTAGAATTGTAAGTCACTGTGGGTTGGAGCAAAACAATATAGGTAGAAGGAATCCCGTATCCAAACTCAGACATAGGAAGGAGCATTATGTTCTAGATACTGAAAAATGACCAGTTTGTATGGCCACAGTGGACAGAGCAGAGCAGGATGAGGGACAAGAGATGAAGCCAGAGGATTAACTGGACTCTCACACTCAGGGTTTCAGACTTTGGTCAATATCCCAAGAGCAAAAGGGATCAGGGCAAACACTGAAGTCAAGTTTGCTGGTAAAGACCATTCTGATAAGCCAAGGAGGATGAATCATGGAAGACCAAGGAACATCAGCCAGGCTGGTGGGGAGACTCCCTCACACAGAGATGGGTAGATTCAAGAAATACTTAGTGGATAGGATAAGAAGGGTTTCCACCAAGGCTAATCATATGATCATCCCAGAATACCTTACCCAATTGTGCGGACTCTGGTTGCTGGTCCTCTATATCCCTTTCCTGGCCACATGGAGGGCCTGCCTTGCCTTTGGTTTCCTGTTGGGTTTGGTCAATGGGAAACACCAGCAGGAGATCAGAGGTAATTATTGGGGCTGGGCTGCCTCTTTGGGACTCTCTCCTTTCTTCAGGGCCTCATTTGAATGTCCCCAAGAATACAGCCCCTGTCAAGTGGTCTTTTTTCTGACCTCCCTGGCTCCAGTTCTCAATTGTAGCACCAATTCCTCCCCCTCAGCCCTGCAACCTTCCAGATGGTAGTCACAGCATTTGCTAGTGCTCGTTTCTGGGGTCTTCATTCACCCTTCTTGATTCCCTTAACTCCAGTTTGTATCTCTCTAAATGATCCCTTTTGTAATTAACATCTCTTAATTAGATGAGTAGGAAGAGTTTGATTTTCCACCAGAACCCTGAGTAATCACTAGTGCTTAGAGATTTTGTTTGTTTGTTTGAGGTTTTAAATATTTTTGTGTTTGTTTGTTTATTGTTAGTTTTCCTTTAAAAAATCTAGAGAAGCAAATCTGCCTGGGGATTCTGGAGGGAAGCCAGTCCATCGCAACAGCTAAAGAGGTGCTGTCAAGGCCCACATGAAGGCTCTGCTGCCGTCTGCATTCTATAAACAAACATATGCATGTACGTGCATGGCAAGCCAAAACCAAATGACAAACATGGCCATGAAAATGTTATGGAGCCCCAGTATCAGCGAGGACAGAGGTAATTAGGTAAACCTGATGTCTTCTGTCTGGCTATACAGTCCCTGAGTCTGTCTGCTAGGAATTCTAGCCTGCGGGTGGGAGGGAGGGTACTTTACAATCTTCTTTCAACTTACAGCTTCCAAACTCCTCTCAAAAGAAGCATCAGAGAGATTGAGGTTAAAGTGCATCTGATTTCTGGGATGAGCTTGCTAGGCCCAATGCTGAGCACAGTTCCAGGAAGGACTCTCTTTTAGCTCGCCTGCCAATCACTGGTTTCTTCTTCCCTTTTCTTGCCTTGTCTGCTCCTCACCACCCTCCCCAACTGAAGTTTGCTTCACTTCACTTTCCCTTTAGAGAAATCCAAGAAGATACTGGGAGACTGACAGATGCTTGGGAACCATGTTCTACAATTTGCTATTCTCTCCCCCGCTGTCCCTGTGGGGGCTGAGGGACAGGCTCATGGGAGAGAAGGAACACAAAATGCTATGTTGTGGTAGAGGTTGTCCGGCGGGGCTAGGGCTTCAGAGAAGGCAATGTTTAGTGACAAGAAGGACCTGGCCGCTCAGAGGACTTTTCCATGGAGAAACACAGACAGTGCAAACTTCCAGTGGCAGTTCATATGGCCAAATGGAGGGGCGAGCAGAACACAAGGCAGGAGATGGAGAAGACATTCCCCGGGGCCCTGCAGGTGGGGTGGCCATGCCTCCTCATTGCCTGGGACAGTTCTGGTTTACTCCTGCTATTCCAGTCCAGCTGTTTGCCACATCCCCTTTGACCTGCAAAATATGTCCCTACTCGTTGCATAAATGACAGTTATTCTACTTCAAGGGCAGAGCAAGATGTTTAGGCTTTATATGTTTTCATTGCAGTGAGGAACCACTGCAGACTTTGAGCAAGGAAATGTTGGGATCCAGTCTTTTGTTTCATTCACCAAATGTTTACTGAGTCCCCTGTGGTCTTCTCTAGCTCCAGGGACATACCAATAAATCACATTACGTTGGACTTCTGTCCTCATGGAGCTTACATTCCAACCTTAAATATATTGATGTCTGAGAAATTTAACTAGTCCTGCCCAACTCACTGGTGCCCTGGACATATCAAGGTGCCCATTAAACAGATGGAAAGATAAAGGCAAAAGAATGTTCAGCTGGGGTTTTTTTGTAAATTTCGTAATTGAAACATGTTGAAGTCTGCTCCCAAATTCACCCCTTAGAAGAGGGCTTTGTGAGGAGCTACATGCTGTGTGGGTTGCTCCTGACTCTATTCTTACCCATATACCCTGGCTCCTGTGGTTTGTAAGTCCAGCTAGGTGATTCATTCCTTCACTCCATGCTGGTTCTAGCTCTAGGTAATTGATTTGCAAATGGTCTTTGAATCCCAGTCTAAGTGGTCTAAGCAGAAATGGCCAACTGATACTGATACATCTCACCAAAACTCCTGTCTCTGTGTTGGAAACTTAAGCATAGAATCTAGTACACTTTTTAAAAAATGACAGGATATGTCTTTGGGTATGGCTGGACCCAGATGCCATCTAGAATCTTCTCTCCATCTCCTGGTTGTACCATCCTTCTTGTAGGCTTCAATATATGGATGGGTCTCCCAGTAATTTAAGTCTTCCAAATAGACATCCAGCAGCTCAGAACAGAGCTCTAATTTTCTAAATAATTTCATTAAAATTCCTGGAATTGGGTTTGGCTAGACCTCAGGTTTATCACTGAACCACCTACTGTGTCCAGGAGAATGGAGGATATTGATTGGCCAAGCCTGAATCATGTTCTTCCTCCCATCTCCCAAAAGTTTTGGGGTGGAATGAGTCTGGGGATGCAAGTTTCTCTAAGAAAATCCCATGCATTATCTGGAAGGAAAGAAATATATCCTGAGGCAGTCAAGACAATTGGTGTCCACTGTGCCTGTCCTTTGACCCAGGATGAAATGGAGCCCCTAGAGACAGAGGATGACTCAGGGTCACTTCTTTACTACTGCTTCAAAAGGAAAAGCGAGTCTAGCACTATAAGGGAGAAGGTGGTGGGTTTCTGGAATCAGCCAGTGTGGTCTGTGCCCAGATGTATCCTGCCTTCTGCTCAGCCTACTGTGGGTCTCTCCCTACAGGCAACATGGAACACCTTTGGACCCCAGGGTATACATGGATATGTGATTTTAGGCCATGGAAGCAAGACCAGAAGACCCATGGCAATGGATGAGACTTCGTAGGAGTTCCAGGCAGAGCCTCCTCCTACTGCTCCAGGAACACCTGCCTTGGTGGGAGGGGGGGAAGAGGGGGATTGGGAACTGTAACTTGAGACCTTTGAAGCTACCGGGTCCTAGCTCTATGGGCACCTGGAACTCCTTGACTTACAGAGGCCTCTGATTGCTGCAGTGTGGGGCAGTGCCTCTTGTTCCCTGGGGTTAGAACTGGGGGAAGGGACTGATCAGGAGGAAGAATGCTAACAACAGGGAGGTCAGGAGAGAACCCCTACCCTTCTGGCCTTAGAAAGGCCTCCAAAGAACCAGGATGGCTCTTGGGCCCCTCACTCTCCTATATTGCAAGGATGCCCCTCAATGGTGGGAAGGAGATGCATTTACTGAGTCCTAAAATGTGCAGATTCATTCTCCAGCCTCTCATCTCATGCCATCTGCAGCTCCTATAGGCAATCATCAGTTTGTGCATCAGATGAGAGATGAAGAGCCTCGAAGCCAGATTCCCAGTCTTTAAGTGGTGGAACCACAGTCCCTCACAGCCTAACTCCTGCCGGAAAGAATCCCACAGAGCTGACCTGTAATCCTAGCACTCTGTGATGCTGAGGCAGGAAGATTGCAAGTCTAGGCCTAGTCTGGGCCTAGCCTGGGCAACTTAGTGAGTTTCTGTTTTAAAATAAAAAGTAAGGACAGGCTAGGGATATAGCTCAATGCAAAGCCTCTGGATTCAATCCCCGGAAACACACACACACACACACACACACACTCAGCAAAGAATAGGAGGTGAGTCAGGGAGTCAGGGAGAATGAGAGGAGAGGCCTGGGGAGGTGAGAAGAAGCCACAGAAGTCATCCATTCTGGGAGAAGAGCTGCCCTAGCCCTCCCTAAGAAGGTGGATGATGCTGAAGCCTGGCCCGGCAGAGCCAGGAGCCCCACCAGGGATCAAGAAGACAGCTTCCTCTCAGTGTCTTCATGCTACAAGATGTAAAATAATCCCCTCGGCTCAGAAAAACACACTTTATGGCTGTCTGACTCATTTCCCACAAAACTAGGTTCAGCAACCCCCCCCCCAGCACTTACAGCTTTTGTTTTGAAAAATAAAAAATATGTTGAAGATTTCAGGATGACTTTAAACATAAAACTGTTCCTGTTTTCACCCTCGTCCCAGGCCCCCCTCACCTAATTTCCCAAACATTGGCTGCCAGATCCTCAGGAGGATCAAGTCCAAGTGGGTGTGGGATGATTCTGAGTCTCTGGGTGACATGGCCCCCAGGGCAGGGTGAGGAGATGCCAGCTGGGCATAGAGACGGCTAACAGGGACCCTCCAGGGAGGGGGCCTCCTGCCATCTGCCCACCATGCCCCTGATCCATCTGCTTTGAGGTCACATGCTGTTGCCTGCTCTTAGTCTCATTGTCTCTTGAGGGCACTTCTGGGGACCCAGGTAGTGTCAGGCAGGTGGCTTCCATCCTTAGCACTATGGGCCAAGCAGAGCTCCACAGGTGGGCTGGGTCACCAATCCAGGACATGCCCCCATCCCCTGTTGCTATACCATTGTTGCTCAGCAGAGCAGCTCAGTCCGACCACCATGAGCTCCTATAAGCAAAGCATGGTGGTCCTTCAGTCCTCTCAGGCCATGAGTGCTTTTGTTTCTCCACATACCCTGAGACTTGGCCCCCTACTTTTCTCTGACTCTCCCATTCCTCACATTTTCCTAGCAGTCCTTGGACAGGAAGAATCAGCACCCTGTGCTCTCAGGCTGGAAGCAGCACCAGACACCGAGAGAGCTTTGTCTCTTACCGGGCCTGCGAAGGGGAGGAGCCCAGGGAGGAAACCCAGGACTCAGATGAGGGACTGGAGTGGGTAGGCCCCTCCCTGGAGGTCACTGGTTTCATAACTGAGCCATCCATGGAGTACCCACCACCCACAGAACCAACTCTCCTCCCTGCAGCATGGCATGTTCAAGGCCTTCCACGTGCATCCAGTTGAATGGCTCACATCACTTCTCTATCTTCCTAAGGGCTTCTCAAAGAGGGGTGACAGCTTGGGACCAGGCAAAGGTACCCACAAGCACCAGACTCCCACCAACTAGGAGCCCTGCCTGGCCAGGCACCTGCCACATCTAGGCCAAGTGCATCGACTTACGGGCTAAGGTTTCTGGGATCTAGGATGAGACTGAGGCCCTGTCCCTGTTTTCTGGGACCTCTCCATCCTGACCCATCCTCCAGGAGCCCTGAGCTGCTGGCCCTTCATGGGGCTGCTGAGTGGTGAAGGCTTGGAGTCCTGGTACCTTCCATGTGCTAAGAGTTGTCCAAACTAGGAACACAGAGGCGTTGTGTCAATCCAGAGGGATCTCCCTACAGGAGGCACAGGCAGAGACCTGTGGGAACTGCCCAGAACTGCCCAGGCCTACTCTGATTCCTCTCCTCTACAGCCTGTGGCCTGCCCCGGATGCACCTCTGATGCTGGCTGTGCCGAGCTCTGGACTCTCACCTGGGAACAGGAAGCAATTGTGGAAAGAGTCTAGAAACAGTCGGTCATCTAACAGTCAGGGGCTCTGCTGCAAAGGCATGGCAGTGCGCTGGGGAAGACCTCCCTCCTACCAGGAGAGGATGCACATTGGGGGCCCTCAAGCTGGCTGGGCCATGGGCATTAGGGGAAGGGCCAGAGGTGACCCGGACTTCCTTAAACACAAGAAAATGATTCAGCTAAATTGAGGAAGACTTCTGTTTCGGCAGAACATTTTTTCCACTATGGTAAGAGCTTTTCACCCACGGACTCCAGAGGAGTTGAGTACCCCAGAGAGGGGTTTGGGGAGTTTCGGTTTGAATAATCAATGCCGATTCTTAATCATTATTTTGAAGAGGCAGCTTTTGGTTTTCCAGCAGGTGGTCAGATCTCCGGCAGCCAAGCCAGGGGTGTGTGTGTGTGTGTGTGTGTGTGTGTGTGTGTGTGTGTGTAAGTGCACATTGGTGACTTGAGCACCCTGGCGACTGGAACGAGTGGGAAATTCTGTCATGATTATTCTCTTTGGCCACCAGTAGGCCCTACCCAAGGCTATAGAAATGACCTGGATTCTCCAGTCCTCACAAGCCTGCTGACCTGAACAGGGTCAGCAGCTGTGCTGAGAGTTAGGTGTGCGCCAGGCAGCAGGCCAAACTCATCCCTACTTTACTGCCTTTGAATGCGCCCAGCCTAGGAAGTGACTCTCTCCCGGATATCAGCTGAGGCTTGGTGGCAGGAAAGTACTAGTCAGATGCTTACCCAGGCATCTGACATCATCCTGATGGCTGTGCCTTCTGCTCATCCTTGAAATGACATAGATGACATTGCCCAAAGTCATCTGCCATAGCAACTGGTAGCCATGAGCCCATGAAGGCTTGTTGTTGTTGTTGTTGTTTTTGGTGGTGGTGGTGGTGGTGGTACTGAGGACTGAACCCAGGGCCTTTGCAGTGAATAACATTCCCGGCTCCTCTGTTTTATTTTTCATTTTGAGACAGAGTCCTACTAAGCTGCCAAGGCTGTGCTTGAATTTGTGATTTTCCTGCCTCCGCTTCCCCAAATGCTAGAGTGACAGCATGTGCCATCATGCCCAGCTTGAGGGCTTCTTTTTAGAGTCCTAATTTGGGCATTATCCCAATTTTTGGTGATCAGAAGCC
Organism: Hydrochoerus hydrochaeris; assembly: GCA_004027455.1. Taxonomy (NCBI): domain Eukaryota; kingdom Metazoa; phylum Chordata; class Mammalia; order Rodentia; family Hydrochaeridae; genus Hydrochoerus; species Hydrochoerus hydrochaeris. The sequence goes on along the minus strand of PVLA01000246.1, from coordinate 619,634 downwards.
TTTCCTCACCCTGGATTCCAGGATGTGAAGTTGACATCTCTGGGCAGGTAGCATTTTCCAGGGTTGGCAAGGCTGGTCCTAATAGTGTAACTTCTGGCTGCTCTGAGTCTCTCCCTCTTTTGGTCCAGCCCAGGCAGGGACCCTGGGGGTGGCACCAGCAGGCTCTGGCCTAGCTGTGGTAGCTGTGACAGTGAGAGTGTAGGAAGAACTGGCCCAGGCAGTGACTGCTCCTCCTCCACCCAATTCCCCCAGGTCTGTTCCCAGCTGTCAAATGGCCCCAGGGCCTTGCTCCCCCTTCCTAGGCAGGGCCTTCCTTGAGCCTTACTTTCAGGGAGGATTATAGGGCACAGCACCTTCACCCCAGTTCCAAAAGGGCCTCCACATCCTGCACTACCTGCCCCCTCCTCTGAGCTGGGGTCAGTTTTTCCACACCAAAGCTGCCCAGTGAAGAGGCCTTGTCCAGGTCTCCAGAAAGTTTACAGGACAGACAGGACCTGGCTGGCGGACTCGGGCTGGGGCTGGGGTGAGGGCTCTGCCTGGGGCCAGGTCATGTGTCCTTTCTCTATGACCTCTCCAAGGCCCAACTTGCTGGCCAGACTCTGGGAGGAGCTGTAGAGGCTAAGGGCGGAGGCCAGGCCAGCAGCCCCTGGGGTGCTGTGCTCCAGGACAAAGGGCAGGTTGGCTCTAGAAGCAGGACAGGGGGCAGCAGAAAGATGAGGGCTTGGCCCAGTCACCCAATGAGGCCCTGGGCCTCTCTTGGGCTGCCCCCTCAGGGAGACAGAAGATGGGATCAATAGAGAAAAAGGCAAGGAAGAGAGAGAAGGAAGAACAGAAAAAACCAGCATCAGAGGAACAGCTTGGGGAGAAGGAAGCAGACACAGCAGAGACCCCAGGGAAGTCTCCAGATACCCCCTCCATCTGCTCCTGCTGCTGGCAAAGATCCAGGCTTCTGGGCAGGAGCCAAGCTGGAACTGTGGGGTGGAGCATTCCCAGGGGTGCCAAGGGCTGCCTCTAACCCTGCCCCTTGCCCTCTGCCACACAGAATCCCCCACCCTTCTACTGAAGCTCACACAAGACAGCTGTGTCTGTGGGCGGTGTTTCTATGCCTGTGTGTGTGTGTCTGCATGTGCACAGGGGTGTACAGTGTGTCTGAAACCATTTGCATCTAGGACCATCCACCACCAGGGTTATACAGTAGCCTGGGCACCAGAACAGGCCTCCACCTGGGCCCGGCACCACACAACCAGCCCTCCACAAGGACCCAGGAGTCACAGTGAGCCTGATTCTCTGCTCCTGGGAGGCCTATGCAGTGTAGCAAGGGAGGCAGGTCTTGACTCCCAGGGACCACATAGTCCTGGGAGCGAGAGGGTCTGACTGAGCAGAAGCTGTGCACCCACTGACCTGCAGGTCCAGCTTCAGGCCTCTGCAATGGGAAACAACTCAAAGTGTCTCCACAGTGAGCTGCAAAGCTCAGTGGGTGTGTGTGCGTGTGCACATGTGTGTGTGTGTGTGTGTGTACACTCACATCTGTCCCCCAGTGAGCTTCATTCTGTCAGCTGCACCCATTATTTGCTCATCATCTCCTTATTCAGAACCCAGGATGTCTCCCAAGGGCCCAAATTACCAAGTCAAATTCTCTTCCTGTCACCACCCAACCTGGCCCAGCCCCGCCCCTGTGGTCACCAATTCTTCCCTCATGTATTGAGGTGGGTCTCCCCACAAGCTGTATTCTTCATACGTTTTCCATGCAGATATTTAGCAGTGTGGCCTCTGTATTTGTTGTGTCTGGCTCTGTGTGGTCTGAGTTGGGTATGAGAATGTGCAAAGCAGGGAAGTGACCCAATAGGCACTGGTGTGAACAGAAAAGGAATTCATTCCCTCTTGGCAATGGGAAGAATCCAGTTGGTACTGGTTCAGGCATAGCTGGGCCCTAGTTGTCTAACTCCATGTCCATCCCTTAGCTTCACTTATATTTTCCTTCTTACTTTCCAGGCAGGAAACCAGCAAGAAAGTAGCTAGGCTTTCACTCTTCTGCTTTGCCACCTAGGGGGAAAAAATGCTTTACATTATTTCCAGCAAAAGTCTCAGAGTACATGACCTACAGCCCAAACCCAGGTTTAGGCAGCCCTGCCTGAACCATGTGGTCTGACAATGGGCTGGTTTTCCAAAGCCATGCCAGGGGCTACCCCAGAAGAAGGATGGAAATTGTGGACAGCCAGCCCCTCAGGGGTTCACCCAGATATCCCTGAACAGGGTGGGGTGGGACTTATGCTTTTCCTCTTTCACTCTAAATCAGTGTGGAGTCTAGAATTCTTTTATTTTATAAATAAGAAAACCAAGGCTCAGAGAGCCAGGGTACTGGTCAGGCATTGCAGTCAGTTGGGCCAGAGTTAAAGTAGAACACAGGACTCCTACAGTGGAGGTTCTGACCAGTGGGTTCTGAACTAGCACACAGGACCCTCAGCATAGCCAGAATTGCAGTCTTTTCAGCCTGGGATGCCATTGATGGCACAGGAAGTCCCAAATGTCAACATCCACAAGAATCACATCAAGCCCTGTCTAGGTTGCAGGGTTCAGCACTGACAGACCTTGAAGCACCCCAACTGGCAAACCCCAGCTCAAAAAGAAGGAGACGGTATCAAACAGGGAGAAAGGTGCCACAGGAACAGGTCTGGGGCCAGGGGTGGAAGTGGGTGGCAGGCAGATCCAGGATGGGAGCCAGAGAGGCTGCTGCTTCAGCTCAGCAATTGAGGAGTGGGAGGAGGGCTAGACCAGGAGCACAAGAGGTCAAGGGGCAGAGAGGCCTGGAAGAGCTCAGCAGGCTCCGGCAGGCAGTGGATGCTTGGCCAGAAAGGCCTGTTTACTCAGAGGCCCCTGAGGTCAAGGCCCAGGTTCAGGGTTAATTATTAACGGCTCACCCTGCTCCTAGTTAGTTGGTGTGGTGTAGGCCAGAGCCCAGAGACCAGGCACCACCCCCAGCTGTCATTCTGCACAAGATGGGCCTCAAGAGTTTCAGAAGCCACTGACTCTGCAGCCCCCAGGGCTCTGACATCCCCCTTCCTAACTGGGAAGGATATATAGCAGGGTCCTGGGGTTACCAAGGAAGGCAAAACGTGCCTGCCTCCCACAACCCAGCTTCTAGGACCTTGTTCAGAAGAAGAGTCATAGTGATGCCAGAAGTCAAGGTGATGTCTGTGTTACTAGCAAAAGGATAGGGTTGGTGGCAGGATCCAGGTTGGGCATGGTATCTGCAAGAGACAGACATCCTAAACCTGAGCTCCCAGACTGAGCTACAGGCCCTCCAGGGACCCCTTGGACTGTGTCTTATACCAACCTTGTTCAGGGACAGGACCTCTCTGTGCCATCCGGCCTGTATTGTTACCACCTCCTAAGATGGGCTGAGTCAGGTGCTCCTAGGAGAGCATCTTCCAGAGTGACAGAGAAGTTTGAGGCTGCAAATCCTCATGCTGTCCTGCAAATTAGGCCCCCATTGTCAGGCTAGAGAAGGCCGCACCCAGAGTTGGAGGATCACAGGGACGTAGACACAGTGACCATGCTACCACCCACACTTTCTAGATTCGGTCCCTCTTTAAGCTCCTGGCCCCAGGCAGCTTTGCCCTCAGCTTGACCCAAGACCTGGGGGGGAGGCTTGGTATTTGCACAGAGTGGCTGCTATCTCTGTACCCTGGGTTCACCTTGCATCTTTCAGAAGGGGACAGTGGTGCCACCAAGGGGACCTTGCTGTGGCTCAAATATTGACTCAGCAGGTGGATATAGCCCACATGCTGCACATCTCCGGAGCTCCCACACCTGAGCCAGGCAGTGCTTCTGGACAGTTCCCACCTATGGCAGAACTGCCTTGGGACTTTTCACTGACTCTTTGATCCACAAGCCATCAGCCTCTTCTCAGTTTCATGGTCACGGGGGATGGGGCCAAAGCCTTAACCCTGCAGCTGCCTAGCTGGGGAAGGCTGGGGTAGCCAGTGCCTGGTGTGTATGCAGACTCTCTGTGCACATGCAGTACCTCCTGAGCAGAGAAAACCATCCCTGCCTCCACAGCAGTAAAGAAGGGGTCCAGGTCCTGGGTCCCCAGCCTACATGTCCCATGGGTCTGCTCAGGAGCAAAGGCTTTCTGTGGCTGCCTTTAACAACCAATCAAGGCTGAGGATTTGCCTATGGCAATCTCCACTTGGGCACCATGGACCACTACTCAAGTCCAGACCCACAGGATCCACTTGGGACATAATTGTTCCCTTTTCAAGATACCACTTCTGTCTGACCAGGAAATCCTGAACTCAGCTACTGCCCCTCCCTGAGTCAACACTCCCTGAGGAGGAGGGAGGGGGACAGGAACACATGCTGCCGGACTCAACGTGGAGTCCCAGCCACAGGAACTTGAGCCAGAAAGAGTTGCGTGCACACAGCCACCCAGCCACCCACAGCTGTAGTCATCTGTGTAACAACCACACACACACACACATAGTGACACTGGCATACTCAGACAGACATATACACACACACACGTGCAAATATATAAACTCACATGCTCCAACAGTGCACACGTGTGCATGCAGACACAGACATGCACAGGCCTTCCTGCCTCCAGCAGCCAGTATGGATGATCGGCCTGTCTGCGCCCCTCTACAGGTGGACTCATTCACATGAATGCACTGCTCTACCTTCCCTGGGACAATCACCTAGCACCTAACACCCAGGAGTCCACCCTCTGGCACTCCCAGGAAGTTTGAGACCAAAACTAAGCCCTTGAACCTCATCATGCCAACTTCTGTCTTTGGGGCCAAAACACTGCCCAGGATATCCTGGTGTTGTTCAGGAAATGTGCACTTGATGGGGAGAATAGCATTAGGCAACCTGCAAAGCTTACTCAGCCCGGGTTAGGGCTGTAGGTGGCCCTGGCTGTGCTAGGAGCTGGGTTGGCACTTGGACCAGATATGGTTCTCATCTCCTGTTGATCTTCCTGGCTAAATGCACCCTGGCTTGGGGGCTGCTTCAGACACACAGTAGGCCTCTGCCTGAAAGATGGTTGGCTGAATGAATGAAGGCCCCTTTGGGGAGTTCTCGGCTCTCTGGGCCCATGACCTGCCTCATCTTCCTGGCTCACCTCCACCACCTGAGAGCCAGACCCCAGGGAGCCAGCCTGCCACTGGCTCCTGTCTCTGGGGTGGCAAGCAGACGGCCCCAGACGTGCCCACACATTGCTCCCCCGCGACCCCACACCAGGCCCATGCCAGAGCCAGGCCAAGAGCAGCAATCTCAGGGCTTTCCCACCACCCACGTCCCACGCACTTAACATTCCTCCTCCAGCAAGAGCCCCTGGCTCCCCGCAGGACCCATCCCCACCCCAGCCACTGGCAAGGACAGCACCTCCGTCTGTGGCTCCCAACCTCAGCAGCTTGGACTGTGAACAGGGGTCACACTCCTGATGTGGTCCCCAAGGCTTTCTAGCCCCCTGCATCTTGTCAGGTCCTAGTCACCCTCCCCTCCCTCATGAGGGTCATTCTGTCCCCCTCTTGGGCTATGATGGCTTCATTCTGTCCTCTAAGCAGCCAGCTGCTGCCACTGGGACTTCACAAGTGAGACTGCCTTGGACTGGCACTTTCCCAGTTCAGGTTTTGGCTCTGCTGCCTCCTCTCCAGGGAAACCCTCCTGAAGTAGCTCCAGGTCACTGCCAGTTTCCATTTGGTTGCCAGTTCTTGCTCTCTGCAATGGCTTTGCTGTTGGTCTCACTTCTATGGCTCCCACCTGTCTTCCTTGCTGCATTGTTAGCTCCATGAGGGCAAGAAGAATCTCTGTTTCATCCTCAACCTAGGAAGGACCTATCTCTCAAGTTGGTGGTGTCTGCCAGTGTTTGTTGAGTGAATGAATGACCAAGAGAAGGCAATGCTGAACTGAGATGCACAGGTCTCAAATAAAAACAGGTCATGTGTCAGATATATGGGGCAAATGTATATATGGAATACTGGAGAATCCTGAGGCCTTCTTGGCTCCTGCAATTCAGGCAGACTCTGCTGAATGGGTCATATTAAGATGGGGAGTTGGACTTACACTCTACTTCTGGTGGGGTTAGGTCTGCCCTGGCTGCTTCCTGTCCTGTACTGTGAGGAGCTCCTGCATCTAATTTCCTGGATTTATGGGGTGGGGGCCACATTCTGTCAGTTCTTGCTTCTGTCTTTTTGTCTCAGTCATTCTGCCACCTGGAATGTCTCCCCTCTCTGCCTGGCCAATCCTTTCCCAAACCCCAGGTGCAGCCAGGCCCCCTTCTCTGCCCAAAGCCCTCTCCCCACCACACCCAGCCCTGAGGTTGCACACAACTCCTCTGCCAGCCAGAGCAGGGTGCAGCCCAGGCCACAGTGGGAGCACCACAGTATATTGTGGGCTTCTCTGGGAGTTCTGACCACAGTGCAGAAGTCAGTAAGGTAGGTCAGAGGACAGCGGGTCAGTCAAGTCTCAAGGATCCTAGAGACGGGAAGAGATAAGCCAGGAAGAAAGGGCTTAGTTAACCAGTCAGTCACTTAGCAGATTAGTTAGTTCATAGGTATTTTTGCTCCTTTCACTTGTTGAGCACACATCATGTTTCAGGAAGAGGACTTCTGCTTCTTTATTCTCCGTCCAGCAGCTGCCAGGGCCCTGAGGGAGGGCTGAGCAGGCGGTCCCAACAAGGAGAGGAAAAATTTATTCAGTTTTCTCTGGATCAAGGTGGTCAGTGACAATCTCCACACCAAATCCTACCTGACACTGTGCTGGGCAAAAAGAAAAAGAAAAATAATCTGTGACACATGAAAACAATATGAAATTCACATTTCTATGTCCATCGATAAAGTTTTATTGGAATACAGCCACATCCATTTATTCATGTATTGTTGATAGCTGCTTTTGCCCTGCAAGGGAAGCTGAGTTGTTGCCATCGGGATCACATGGCCTACAAAGCCCAAAAAATCTGAACTATCTGGCTCTTTTCAGAGAAGGTTTGTGGCCTGCTGTCCCAGGCTCTCCATCCAGCTGGTGCAAACAAGTCACCTGTGCTCCTAGAGCTCAATTGCTTGTTTTCTTTCTTCCTTCCTTTCTTTCTTTCTTTCTTTCTTTCTTTCTTTCTTTCTTTCTTTCTTTTTTCTTTCTTTCTTTCTTCTTTTCCTTTCTTTCTTTTCAGTACAGGGGATTGAATCTACAGCCTTCACACTGAGCTATATCTTATATCTCTAGTCCTTTTCATTTTTACTTTGAGACAGGGTCTTGCCAAGTCACAATTTGCTCAGGCTGGGCTTGAATTTGTGATCCTCCTGCCTCACCCTCCCAGAATGCTGGTATCACAGATGTGAGCTACCACTCCTGGCTTCAGCTTCATTTTATAAAATGGAATGAACTACTCTTCCCACACGGCTACCCCCTACTCTCTTTCTTTATTCCAATATACAGGAACAGAGCACTTATCCTGTGCCGAGGAAGGGACTGGCTTGATCCCAAGGTTTGCCCTCCAAGGTCAGACTGTTATGCTGAGGGTCACAGAGGAGTGATGGGGAATCGGGCCTGAAACTTGCAGACAGCTCCCAGAAAGAGTGATGCCCTGGTTTCAATTTTAAATAGCAATTTGCCAGAAGGAGCAGAGATAAATGTTCTAGTTGGCAGGAATAGCCTTAGCAAAGGTAGAGAGGCTGGGAGAGGGCGGCAGGCCTAGACCTGGTATGTGTGGGAGGGTGAGAAGCCAGGTCATGGGGGACTCGGGATAATCAGAGATCACCCTTCATCACTAGTTAGGTTTGGCTCCAGGCTGGCATTGGTGCTTGTCAAGGGTGAATCAGGCAGGAGAAAGTGGGGCATTGAGTGTGGAGGAGGAGGAGATTTCAGGACCCATACTTGGGGCCCAGGCCACAGCTGGGGTGCTGCTGGAATTGGAGGAGCCAGCTGGTGGGTGGGGGCCCGCAAGGGGCCACTGCCAGGGCTGGGGCCGCCCCATCCTGCCCCTAGCCCCAGGGAAGCCAATGGAGTCCAGAGCAAAGGCAGGCTGCCACAGGCAGGGGGGAGCTGGCAACAAAGGCCTATTCTTCAGGGTTTAAAAAAGTCTCAAAACCTGTCCAACTTTCCTTCGTTAGGTGCTCCAGGATGTTTCCCCTTTGAGGCTGCTCAAGATACCCGGCTGATAAGGGCCTGATTGGAGGAGACTTAATTATGGCCCCAAGACCTTGGTGTAAACAATTGGCAAGTGTTCCTTCTACACCTTTCCTCAATGCAAATGGGAAGCACAAGCCAGGTGCCAGCTAGTGGGACTCAGTGACCCTGGACTTTATGGATGTCCTACGATGTTTGCCTGGGGAAGACTGCCAGGCCCTCAGTTTGATGTGTTCCCTGTGGTATGGCCACTGACTTTAGGTCCTGGCTCCACACCTCCTGGCCATATGATCTGTGACAATGATGGTCACCAGGCATTAAAGGAATCAGTGCTAGTCCAATGCTTGGCACATAGAGAACACTTAACAAATGCTGTACAGCAGCACGGGGAGGAGGCGGGGTGGGAGTTTCCCAGTCCTATCCTGACCTTGATGCAGGCCCTTGGCTCTGAGGAGGAGGCAATTGGCTCCTCAGCTTCACCTCTGGCCAGCTGGATGATCAGGGAGGTAGGCGACAATTCAGCCTCTCCTTAGGTCTGCCATGTTTGCCGCCAACACCTCACCCCAAGGCCCAGGGTGTCATCAGGGTGCCAGGGCCTGTCTGGTGCGGCCCCTCTGAGGGATATCATGACTGCAGAGCATCAAGGTCCCTTTGATGCGGTAGCTTGAGAACTGATCTGTCTGCTCGCCCCAGCTCATGCCCTCCTCTCACATCCTAGGCCGAGCATGCCCTATGCCCACCTTTGGCATCTCCTGAGGGGTCACCAGCATGAGGGAAGCCTACTCCCTCCTCTGTGCTCCCTCTATGGTCTAGGGACTCTGCAGGACACAACTCAACTTTACCTGGGGGAGAAGCTCTGCTCAGGTGGGACACAGCATGATTTGGGAGAAGAGATAATACCCCCAGATACACACTAGTCCACACTCACATGTGTGCACATCTCCCATGTACAAATGCACAGTCACTAGTTTAGCACTTTCCAGATAGTGTGTGTCTTCCATGATTCCCAGGAAGCTGCAACTTTGCTCCCATGGACCCCTCAAGGTCTCAGGGTGTGTGTGTGTGTGTGTGTGTGTGTGTGTGTGTGTGTGTGTGTGTGTGTCTGTCTGTCTGTCTGTGTGTGTCTGTGTGTGTGTCTGTGTGTGTCTGTGTGTGTGTACAGCTAATGTGTTACTGCCTAGCAGTGCCTGTATCATGTGTCAGCAAGCTCAGGAAGAAGAAGGAAGAAAAGAAGGGTCTCCCCTATATAGGGACACAGTGACTGTTTAAGGTCATTTCAGGAAGACCCTGTAACATCAGGCAGGTGCTCACACGTCTCCATCAGTGGAACTGGGGAAGCCTCCCTGGGAAGGGCCATATGTCAATATTCAGCAGATACCGTCTTGCCATGGGGACAGAGCCCCCTTCCCTTTGTAGGTATCCAGTGGGCCAGGGTGACTGGCCTTCCACTAGGCCTCCAATTGAGACCAGGAAGCCATTTTGATGAGTGATGAGAAGAGGAAGTTCTTGTGGCCCCAAAACAGAAACAGGAAGTTGGGGGGGCATGGATCGGGAACGGGAAGGGGGACACCCAGCAGATGCACCCAGATACCTCAGCCTTCCTCGGCCCCACACCAGTGGCCATGTCTAGACATCTGTGCCCAGCTACCCACTCCCATGCCATGGTCCTTTCTGTGCCCCAAACATTCCCACTTGAGGGCAGATTTGCTGAGGGTTCCTCAGATACTGACTAATCATCCATCAGGGTTTGTTCATTTATCCAGGCTGATCTATTTTGATAGACAGAGTACCAGACCCCTCCTGTCCATAGTATTTGTACTGGGCCATGTGCCTCTCCCTGGTCCCTGAGTCACCATATGGGATCCAAAGAGCTGACTGCTTTTCCTTCACCATGTCTGTATGATCATTCAACCAGGCCAGCCCCTGACAAAACACTCAAATGCCCAGCTTCCTGGTTGTGAGTCTGTCTTGCTGTTTGGCGGAGTCTGGTATGTGCCACTGACTCCAGCTCAGGCCATTTCCCCAGCTGCCCTTGGTGTATGGAAGGACCCTAGCTCTCAACATTGCTAGGTAGCTACATTCAAGAATGTGCCGGTCCCCTCAACAGACCCCAAGAGCTGGGAGTCTGTCCTGGGACAGGAATGTCTTTGTCTGGTGTCTTTCTCCTGTTGCAAGGTGAGTGATGAGACATCTATGAAATGTGCAGGGGCCTCAGCCCATTGTCTTCCTGAACAGAGGGACAGCAGTGTCCAGAATTACTCCAGCCACCAGAGACGGGCGTCTCCAGTTCCACTGTTAGAGGCCAGGAAAGGCTAGGCTGGAGCGTAGAGAAGGCAGGAGAACAGCTCAAACTCAGGGAAAGCATTTGCCTGTCCTCCCTTCTGGCTTCGGAAGTTCCTGCAGGAAGACTCTGGGGGTGAGTAGGCGGGATCCAGGGCCCAGGGGCCAGAGAGGCACATGTCACCAATTTCAGTTCTGCCCCAGCTGGCCTGAGGCAGCTTGGGACTTCCCAGGGTGGAAGGACAGGCTGGGGGCTGGTCCATTTGGGGGCAGGGCTGGCACTTGAGAACCCCCTCTCCACCACAGCTGTCTACAGGAGAAGCAAGGAAGATCTGGGGACTCCAGGTAATCTGTGTGGGAGCTGTGTGGCTTCCTAAGGTCTCTCCTATCTATGAACGCCCAGAGCAAATCTCCCCAAAATAAGCATACGGTTAGGGCTACAAAAGACTTCCCCCACCCAAGTGAAGCTTTAACAGTACAGCTGCCCCAAAGGTATCTGAGAAAGATTTCAGGGACAGGAATGGGAGCGGGCACCAAAAGGAGACTCTTCCTTCCCAGGCTGAAGGTTGAAGTAGAAGCCACGAGAACCCTCCCCAAAAACGGCGCCACATTCTCAATTCCCCGTGATTGTCCCTCAGAGTAGAAGCAAGGAATGGAGTGGGGTGGTTGATGAAGCCCCCCGCTGGGGCCCAGCAGGTGGGCAGGCGGTCAGCCCCAGAGTCAGCAGGCAAACAACTCGGGCCGGCGGGAGCACATCTGACCGGACCCTGTTCTAGGAGATCAGTTGTGAAACTTGCTTCAAACCCCCAAACCACAAAAACGGCCGATTTTCCCAGCTCTGCTCTCACATTTCTCTGATCAGCCAAGGAGTCTTCAGTATTTCCATCCAAAAGAAGCCAAGCCAGTTGCTGGCACCCCAGAGGAGACAAGGAAACCCCAAGAGCATGGAGACATGGGTACGTTGGAAACCCTGCCCACATTTGCCTGAAGCACCCCTTACCCATCAGCCCCTTTCTAATGAGAGGTGCAAAGAAAGTATAAGGTCTAGGCCTTCTGGAGAAATCTGGAGATCAAGATAGAAGGACCAAGAAGCTGCTAGAACACCCTGAGAAGAACTCTTCGGCACCATGGCATCTGGCTGGCTCAGACTCAGAAGACGGGGAAATTACTGGAGAAATTACGTTTCAAGAAAAGAAAGTTACAGAGGTATTACCTCATGTCCTCCCACCACATCCCATAGGTTAGAGCTCTTCCTGGCATAGGGCTTGGTTAGAGTTAAAACCAGGCTCTCACCAAGCCAGGACTCTGAGAGGACACTCAGAGAGATGGTAGAACCCCAAATGGGAAGCATGGCTTTTCTCTGTTGCATTGAGTGATGGTTAAAGCCATATTCCAAAGAGAGGCTGCTGAGGGCACCTGGATGACAAGTGGCCTCAAAGGCTCAAAGCTCCACTCCCTCCTACAGGAAACGCAAGCCTGTCTCTGTGTCCTCCCCTTCTGCTTTCTCCCTTCAGTTGCTCTGTAGGCTCTGCTCCCCAAAGGAAGCCAGATGAGGACCTCTGTGCTGAGGCTACCAGGCCCTGCCCTGCCCCTGCCCAGACTATCTTCACTGCCCCCCTCACTCCCAGGCCCGGCTGCCTATGTCCAGGTGCAGCCTCCTCAAGCCCAGGGAGAGAAGCCTTGACCTGGATGAACTTTGACAGAACCTCCAAAAGCAAAATGTTGCCAAGAAAAACTCCAAAGCTCACACATGCCCTTCCAAGCCTTCCCTGGAACTTTCCTTTATACAACCGTAGAAGACCGAACTAAGTCCACACTCCCTGGGTGATCATGGTTCCAGTTGCTATTGGCAGTGATTGGCATGAAACCCTTTGTGTTTTGTTTTTTAAGCAGAACTCTTCACTGGGGCCCAGAGACCCTGCCTGAGAGTCCTACCATCTGGATATAGTGCCCTGGGTGAAGCCAAGGCCAAGCAGAGCCCAAGAGGCCCTCACAGACCAGAAGCCCACCTGGGAAAGGTCAGATGTACCCATCAGCTGAAAAGATGCAATGAGCCCAGAGAGCAGCAGAAGGCGGTGGCCAGTTTTGTGTCTTGGTCATGTGTCTTCTCTGGATACTTCCTTTTGTGTGTTCACATCTGTGAGTCTGAGTGCTTGTCTCTGTGTGAGATTTTGCACATGGTCTGTGGATAAGGTGTGTGTTTTTGTGGGTGATCTAGTCTCTCCTGTGTCTCATGGTAAGTGTATACACTTGTTCCCTCAACTACTGTCTAGGGCGGCCAGGCTGCTGGCAGGAGAGACAGTAGACACTGTGATCCTCAATGCATCTGACGTACAGTCTAGTAAGCAGGAGACTCACTAGAGGAATTATACCTGTTAAAATGTAGTCGTGATGATATCATAGCGATCCATGCTTTGAGACAGAGCACAGGCAGCCAGAGCCCCCAAGACAATGGGGACCAATATAGTTTGGCACTCAGGTGTTTGGATACTCCAAGGAAAGGGCTGGAAAGCCTGGCTGCATGGGTATGTCTGGGTGAGGGATGGAGGAAATTCTTCCTGGCAGGGGGAAATTCAGGTGCCACAGGGGAGCCATCAATGCACAGAGGATAGTAAGGGGGCAGGCATCAGGAGCTGAGGAAGCTGACAGGTGTGGGCAGGGCAAGGTGGGAGCCAGACACACGCACTTGGAGGCCACAGTGGCTAGGTGGGTAGTTTTGAGAACTGTAGAAGGATCACATGCTCATGTGGCCATTTGACTGGGACTCCCATCTGCTAAGAGGAGAACAGGCTGCAGTGCCCAGGACGCGACCAGAGCAGCCGCCCAGTGAGGAGTAACAGGGGCCCAGAACGTGAGGACACATGGGGAGAGGTAGACAGGCACAGGCTCGGGAAGGTGACAGCAGGATGAGTGCGCAGCTTGGTGCTGGATGGGACCTGCCAGGGCCCAGGAGGCTCCCTGCATGTCCATGTGTGGGTGCGCACACGGGTGTCCGAGTGTGCATACATGGCTCCGCCTGTGTCTCTGAGGTGCTCAGGCTGGCCCTCTACCCTCCCCTTGTGCTCTTCAACCTCAGGGCCCTGTCTCCCACAACCTTGCCACGGGTGTGACAGTGACGGTAAGTAGGGCTTGGTGTTGCAACTGCATTTCCTCTCGAACCCAGGGCTGCCAGAGATTAGCCGAGAACCCTGTGTGCACAGGGCGATAACACCCCCAGCCCCTCACCCCATTTCCTAATCTCTGATTCGTTTCCAACTGATAGCGGGATGAGGGCCGTGGCAACTGAGAAATAGCCAGCAGGTCCCCACCAGGCTGTGACCGGCCACCTGCTGGACAGCAGAGAGTGAGGGAGGCCAGAGACCAAGGCAGGGAAGGAGAAAGTAAAGAGAAGGGGTGGAGGGAGAGAGAGACAGAGACAGAAAGGAGAGAGTAAAAGAATGAGAATGAGAATAGAGAAAGTGATGGAGCAAGAAATAACAGAGGGAGAGAAAATGCAAGTCAGGGTGAGAGGATAGGAATGAAGAGAGGGAAAGAGAATGAGAGCGAGAGGGGGGAACAGAGATAGAGTTACACTGGACTGAGGTCAGCAGAAGCGATAGGAAAGAGAGATGAGGACAGAAAGTGGGACAGTAGCAGACAGATTGACAAATGGATGAGCATTGCAGGAGGGTCTGGGGTTTCTGGGCTGGAGGAGCTTACTAAAGAGACTGAGGGAGAGACAAAAAGAGAGAAGAGGTGATCCAAGATGAAGAGAGGTGGCAGGAGTGAAAAGAGAGGGCACATGTAATGACAAGGTGGGGACTGATCTGGCCTGACTCTCCCTGGCTGTGGCCTTTGTGCCAGGACACAACAGGGCAGTGCAGGAGTGGTCTTGCTGACTGTACCCCCCAACAACTAAGACAGAGGAGTCCAAAGCAATGAATCCTTGCCCCCATTCATACCTCTCACCATCCTCAGGAAGCCCAAGCCCTTAGAGGACAAGAGGCCCAGGCTGGGGCTGGAGGTTGGGAGAGGTGGATCAAGCCGGGGTCCCTGTCCATGGGGCTTGCAGAAGGGGGCTCACCACGGCAAAAGAGGGCTTGGCCAGTCCATTGGGGGTTCTTTTTGGGTCTGATGGGGCAAGGTGGTATGGGCTGGGCTGAGAGCAAGGTTAAGGCATGGATCGCCATGATATCATCATGACTACATTTTAACAGGTATAATTCCTCTAGTGAGTCTCCTGCTTACTAGACTGTATGTCAGATGCATTGAGGATCACAATGTCTACTGTCTCTCCTGCCCTAAGCAGGTGATCTGTGCTTCACTGGAGAGATGACAGGGACATGGGGAGCATGTACAGTAAGCCAGGACCTTCACCTGTACCCCAGGTTGCTGTTCTGGGCTAGGGATAAAGTAGAGTCAGTCTCCCCTTGTTGATCTTCCATACCTAGTAGTTCCCTGGGGTCAGATCTGTGCCATGCTCCGAGATACTCAGAGTTGAGCAGAGAAGAATCCCTGGTCACTCCTTGGCTTCTAAATTCCTGCCCCAGTTCCTTCCTTGACAAGAGACACCTGTCAGCCCATCTGAGTGATATCAGGAGCTAGGAAGGCTCCCACAGGGCTCCTGGGCTCAGGCCTTGAGGAGGAAGGGGGGTCCCAGAGCAGCCAGCCAGGGACTGTGGCCCCCCAAAGGGGGGGGCAGGGTGAGGGTCTCTAGGGAGGCCTAGGTCTCCCTCAGGGCTCAGACCTGCAGAAGGAGCCAGAATTTTGCAAAGGAAACTTGATAAGCAGATGCTGGAGAGACAGAGGCCAAGGAGCAGTGAATCACAGAATCACAAAGCCAGGGGACTACACTCTGAAGGCAGGGAGGCTCCCAAGCCAAGAACCCCAGTCTCAATGGCATTTTAATAAGCCACTCTACACCCCAGGGTCCTCAGGCTAAACTCATGAAGAACAATAGCTGAGCATGCCTGGCGGGGGGCCTCCTGACCCAAGCCTGCTGTCCAGGAAGGCTCACCTCGCCCCCTCCTGGGGTACGGCAGCCACCCCTCTGATTTGCCCTGCCAACCCTGATGCCCTGACTGCTGGCGACCACAGGAAGTGCTGCCCCAGCTCAGCACTTCCCTTTTCTGAAATCTGCCCCCAGCAGCCTGGTGGCCAGGGTAGGCAGACTTCCCGCTGCCCCCACCCTGGGCTCTTCCCACCGGTCACAAGTGGTTTGCTCCTGAGCTTCCCTGGGCAGAGGTGACCTTCTTGCCACAACCACAGATCAGTTACTTATCAGAACAGGAAAGATGGCACCAGAGATATGTCCTCACTCTGCCCAGGAGGGCTTGGCCTGCTCCAACGACCACACGCTGGTTCCCCACATCATACGGGGCCTGCTCACCACATCACACTGGTGTGTGTGGTTGGCACGTGCATGTGGGCTGTGCTGGGGACAAACAGAGCAAGAGGCCTCGGGAGCAGGTAGATTGGGCACCTGTGTCCAGGAGGCACCCTAGCTTATCGGCTCAGATGAGACCTCCGTTTGCAGCTGGGAGCATTTGGGAATCTGGTGGCCTTTAGGTCTAATGAGAATCAGCTTTCCTACAAACCCATTCTCAGGATGTGTTACTCCTGGGCTCCTCTGTCCTCCTAACAGGGAATATCTTGGGATCAGGGTCTCAAGCTGCTCCCCATCCCTCCTCCCAGAGTACATATGGGGATTCAGGACCCACTAGGGAAGAAGAAGCAGCCATCGGCATCCCTCAATAGCAGTACTATTGATGTCTGGGATGGATAACTCTGTTGCTGTTATTCTGTGCTTTGTAGGATACCTAACTGCATCCCTGGCCAGGATCCCATAGATGCTGATAACAGTTTCCTACAAAATCACAGTGATGCCAAATGTCTCCAGACATTGCCATTCCCTGGGAGGGCAACATTGTTCCATGTCAAAACCCACTGATCTAGGCATACAATGAGAACCTGGCTCCTATGCCTAGAAAGTTTCAAGTTTTGTCTGGCCTATTTTACAATTTTATGCTGCAAATTCCTGGGTGGAAGAGTCTAGCCAGAATCTGGGATTCTTGTCTGAAGACTCTGTACTGTAAGACTCCCCATCTGAGTTCTGGGAATAACTAGCGCAGAGCTTGGAGCCAGGAGAGGGGGCCCTGTAAGGTGGTGAATGGTGATACTGGCCAGGAGTTTTCCTCCTAGAGAAGATCAAGGAGATGTGTTGAGGGCATAAATAGAGTCACACTGGAACCAAAAGTTGCTCAGGGTGTTAGGCCAGAAAAACCAGGAAAGGTTGCAGAACCAAGGCAGAGCACAGGGGATAGGTCATGTTCCCTGGATGCCCCGAGGTGGTGAGCTAGACCTGATCCCCTAAAGCCCAAGTTTGAAAGGGCTGCCCTGTACAAAGGGGACTAGTAAAGATGCTTTCTATCCTCTGGGAAATATGAAAAAGGAGATCACCTTTAAGAAACTAAAACCTTAGCCTTGAGAATGAATACACAGGGGGTTCAAATATACACAAATTCGTCCAATCTAGAATTCCAAATCTAAAAATTAATATTAAGCCAGGTGCAGTAGCACACACATGCAGTCTTAGCTATTCAGAGGGCTGAGACAGGAGAATTAATTGAACCCAGAAACTCAAGACCAGCCTAAGCAACTCTGTCTCAAAAAAATTAAAATTAGGGTGAGTGTGACGGGTGCATGCCTATAGTACCAGCTACTCAGGAGGCTGAGGCAAGAGGGTTACAAGTACAAGGTCATTTTTGGCAACTTAGCAAGATCTTGTCTCAAAATTTTTAAAACAATGTTTGTGTATCTAGCTCAGTGGCAGAACACCCCCAGATTCAATCCCCAGTACCAAAACAAATATTAAAATTAACATAAAAATGAAATAGGGGTCATGAAAAATACTGATTTCTAGCCACTCTAACTGTATACTTTCACAGCCCAGACAATTATCACAAGAAGAAACAAAACCTTATGAACATAAGCATACAATAAAAAGCAATAAAACATAAAATAAAACTAAAAAGCAATTATGAAGCTAAGTTTAGTAGCATATGTTTATAATCCCAGAACTGGGAGGCTGAAGCAGAAGGAATACAAGTTTGACGCAGGCCTGAGCAACTTAGTGATACCCTGTCTCAAAATAAAAACAGAACAAGATTGGATATGTAGATTAGTGTGAAGACCCTGGGATCAATATCCAGTACCGGGGGAAAAAAAAACGGTAATTATGAATGATCCAAGAAAGCAAACCACTATATCAGCAGGAA
Source organism: Hydrochoerus hydrochaeris (assembly GCA_004027455.1). Lineage (NCBI taxonomy): Eukaryota > Metazoa > Chordata > Mammalia > Rodentia > Hydrochaeridae > Hydrochoerus > Hydrochoerus hydrochaeris. The sequence goes on along the minus strand of PVLA01000246.1, from coordinate 601,974 downwards.
TGGTCAGATCTAGAGATATGAGAAAATTTGGAAAAGACTGATTAATAAGTATACTTAAAGTTATTTAAAAGGCAGGAAGAGGCACTCTAGAAGGCAGAGGCAGAAGAATTTCAACTTTGAGCTCAGCCTGTGTTCAAACTTAGTGAGATGATCTCAAAATGAAAAATAAAAAAACAGATGGGGATGTAGCTCAGTGCAAAAACTCTGAGTTCAATTCCTAGTACAAGGGCATCACACATGTGAGAGACAGAGACAGAGAGAGAAAGATTTTATTTAAAACTAACAGATTTCAAAAGAAATCAAATAATCTTTTAAAAATACCTTTACCACAATATAAAATAGAAGCTCAGTAAATGGATTTTACAGAAAATTAGTTGTAGCTGAAAGAGGAATTAGAAAACTGAAAAAGACATTTAAACAAATTTCATGAAAGGTAGCATGAAATAAAACAAGAAAAAAATGAGAGGATAAGACTCTCGAAGATTAGCACAAGAAGAGCTAAGAAGGACCAACATGCATGAAACAGGAGAACCTATTAGGGGAAAACAGGAAAAATTCAAGACTGAATCATTGACAAATTTCAGAACTAGGAAATAAGTCTGCACATTGATCATGCACCCTGAGTCCTAAGAAGAATAACTTTAGAACAAATGCACATCATGGTAAAACTAAACAACATTAAAGACAAAAATACTGTTGTTATTTGCATGTGAAATACCCCCCAAAAGCTCATGTGTTGAAAGCTTGCCCCCAGTGCTGCGGTATGCAGAGGTGGGGCTTTGGGAGGTGATTGGATCATGAAGGTTCTGACATCATGAATGGATGAATCTATTGATAGATTCATAATTTAGTAGGATAGTGGTAGGTGGTGGAAGTTTAGGAGGTGGGGCCTAATTGGAGGAAATCTGTCCCCAGGGGCCATACTCTCCAAGGGTATGTTTTGTCCCAGGCCGTTTAATTTCTCTTTCCCAGCTTCCTGTCCACCAGGAGGTGAGCAGCTTTGTTGCACTATGCCCTTGTACCAGCATGTTGCTGCTTTACCACAAGCCCAGAAACAACAAAACCAAGCAACCATGAACATAAACCTCCAAAATCATGTGCCAAAGTAGACCTTCCTTCCTTTTCAGTTGTTTTTCTCATGTATTTTGTCACAGCGATGGAGAGTTGGTTAACACATTTTAAAAGTACCTGGAAGAAATGAGTACCACAAAAAGACAACAATTATACTGAAAACAGACTTCTCAACAGCAGCAGCACCAGAAGCAGTTGTCAAAAGTATGGGCTGGAGGATGAGATCTTCTAGTTGCTGAAAAAAATAATTTCCTCCAAGAATCCCATGTTAAACTAGGTCACCATGAAATAAAGAATTAGGATCTAAAGAAGTGCATTTTGTGCAGGGTTTTGGTGAGAAGATAACACAGCATTCAGAACGAATCACTATTGGCAGAGCAGATGGGGGAGTGGGTGTCTTCACTTGGGATGAGTACGTCAGACTAAAAAGTGATGAAAATCAAAGTAAAAAACTAAAATATGTTTCCTGAGAACAATGAAGTGTCAAGAGAATCCCCACAGGCCAGTTCCACAAAGTTGATCAAAAACTATGGTGCTTATTTAACTTTTTAAATTTAATACAGTAAAAGATATGTTGCCATCAATTCTCTGTCAAATATACCCTCCCACTTTGAACACACCCAGCACTCTTAACACTTTCTGAAACAGTTTCTGGAATTCTTATTCCATCAGTGTCTTTCATTGTGCTGTCATGGCTGCCTTGGTATGCCAAACCAATACAAAAGCTTAGCTTTTGTGCCCAGTTTGACTTTGAGAAAGAGACAAAAGTTTCACAGTGCCAGACCCAGTGAATAATGTCGAGGAGGACACACCACAATGTATTCCTGGGCCTGCTTTTCCACTGAGCCACAGCACTGACTACATTCTTTATCATACCTTGTAAAGACCCTCACAAAGTAGAAGTGGCAAGAACGCTGGGATCAGTGTGTCTGAAGCCCAGGGAGTATTTTGAAGGGCATTAATGGCAATGTGTCTTTTACTGTAATAAATCTTTCTACATTTAAACATCCACTGATTATTTTGACCACACCCAGTATGTCTGGTTCTGACAGGATCACGAGGGCAGGATCAAGGTCATGAGTAAACCCTTTACACCTAAGCTGCTTTGGTTTCTGAGCACAGTCACTTGATCCTTCTTTGCAAACTACTCAGATATTTATATCTCTTTTTTATATCTCTTCCCTGTCCCTGACTCCTTACCTGATGCACTTCTCCCCCGCATGAACCACTGTAGGGTTTTTGTTTTTGTTATTCTCTAGATCTACCCTGGTGACAGGGCAGCCAGGGAGAAAGGGTACAGGGCCAGGGGCTGCCCGGCACCTATCACATAGACCTCTTGCCCAGCCATGGCTGCTGAACAGTGAGGAGCAATAAGACAAAGATAGTTTGGGACTAGACAGAAATAATAGCAATAATAATAACTAATAGTTCCTTGACTTCTCGTGGGGCTAAGTGTCTTGATAAGCCCACTCTACGTTAAAAATGTTTGCCACAGTTTCAGTTTTTGTCCCCCAAAAATCCACATGTTGGAAACTTAATCCACAAATTCCTATGTTAATGATATTTTGAGGTGGAACCTTTGAGAGGTAATTAAAATTAGACAAATTCATGAGGGTGAGGCCTTCATGATGGTATCAGTGGCTTTATAGGACGAGGAAGAGATGCCTGAGCTCAAGGTTTGCTTTGTCTTGCTGTGTTACAACACAGCAAGAAGGCCCTCACCAGATGTAAAATAGAAGCCAGTGCCATGTTCTTGGACTCCCCTTCTCCAGAACTGTGAGCCAAATTAACTATTCTTAAAAAGTATGCTATCACAGTTATTTTAATATAGCTACAGAAAATGAGTTAAGACAGTATTGTATGTGATTAATACACCTAACTTGCCCCAACATCATAGCTAAGCAACACAGTAAACCAGAGCTCCCCAACTCCAAGACATGGGCCAGTCCATGGCCTGTTAGGAACTGGGCTGCAATAGCAGGAGGTGATAAAGCAAGTGATGAAGCAAAACTAGGAACTTTACATATGAGAGATCGAAGTTGTGTGCTCCTTTTGAGAACTTAATGATCTGAGGTGGAGCTGAGGCTGTGAGGTTAGAGCTGGGAAGCAAATGCAAATAGAAGCTCATATTAGCAGAGAGATTTGACCATAATAAGTCAGTTGCTTACAAGCTCCAATCAAGGTGCTATCAGTGAGTGGCAAGCGACAGGCCATTAAGCTGCACCTGGTGGCAGGCTGTAAGAGTGGCAAGGGAGTTGATGTACTTGTATCTGGTTGTAGGCATTAAGTCAGAATCCAACACTTATTTCAGTTTGTGTATGGACACCCCTTGTTTTATTTACTATTCCCATTCATGCCTTTTTCCTGCACTGTAAACTTTTCTCAGTCACAGGTTTTTAAGTCCACAAGCTAATCCTAGCCAAAATGAGTAAAAAACAAATGTCACCAGAGTGCTTCTTTGAAAAGGAGGAAAAACCCAATGAAGACACAGCAGAAGGCTCTATGAATGACAACAAAAAGAAGCTGCATTTAAAAGAAAATACCAAGACTCCTACTGAAATTATGAATTCTTCGTAACAGGTTATTCACACTCTCCAAGCCCACTTTGTATATGTGGCATCAGCTATCCAATGAAGGTATGAAAGTTTCAAAACTTCTTTACCACATGAAGACCAAGCACCCTACACTGAACAAATAGTCTGGAGTTTTTTTTAAAAAACTGAACACAAGGGGCTGGGGATTTAGCTCACCGGCATAAGCGCCTGCCTTGCAAGCGCATGGTCATGAGTTCAATCCCTAGTACCGATAAAAAAATAAAAATAATAATAAAAAAAACTGAACACAAAACAACAGAAGCAATTATTGAAGGTCACCACTTCATTAAATGAGTCTCCTCTGAGAGCATTATCCTTAATGGCTAACTGCGTTGCTAAAACAAAGCAGCCCTTTACTATTGGTGCAGAGCTGATCCTGTCTGCTTCTAAGGTTATTTTTCATAAACTTTTAGGAATGGCCAGAATTCGAAGGTGGCAGATGTTGCTTTTTCATCCAGCACTGTAACTAGACGAATTGATGAAATTGCAGAAGATAGCACAATTGTTAGAGAAGATTAATGCCTCACCCTGGTACAAAACCCATGCTGATGAATCAACCACTGTTGACAACAAGGCAGCAATGCTAGTTTTTGTGTGATATTGTCAGGAAACTGTGCACGGGGATATGTCATGTGCCCTTTTGTTGCCAACTAGCACTACAGACGCGGAACATTCAACTCTTTGAATGATTACATTTTAGGAAAAGTGAATTGGTCATTTTTGTTGGTATATGCATGGGCAGAGTGATTGTCATGAACGGGTGTCTTTCTGGTTTCACTGCTTGTGTCAAAGAAGTAGCTTCTGAATGTGAGTTCATGCCCTGTGTCTTCCATAGAGAAATGTCAGATAGTCAAAAAGAACTGTCACCTGAATTTAACACTGTTTTTGTGGGATGTGATTTAAATGATTGACCACGTTAAAGTACATGGCCTTAACTCGTATCTGTCTGTGCAGCTGTGTGAGGAGATGAATGCCAGGCACACATATCTCTTAAACTCAGGAAGGAAATAACTTTCTCCAGGTAGATCACTGGTCAGTTTTTGAATTATGAGAGTCACTCCAGAGCTTTGTTTTAGAAAAAGTCACCAATGGCTGCACATTTTAGTGACACAGAATGAGTTAATGAGTTGTAAAACATGCTTACTCATGTGACAACCTGCTCAGTGAACTCAATCTGTCACTTTAGGGAAGAGTAACAACTGTGTTCAAGTTGGTAGATAAAGTGGATGCATTCAAAGCCAAACTGGAGTTATGAGGGCAGTAAGTGGACAACAGTAATTGCAGCATGTTTCAAACATTAGCAGAGATTTTGAAAGGGATGGAGTCAGGATCTTCTTTCTCCCAGCTAGTAATGATCACCTATATCAGCTTTCAAAAGAGTTTGAATAGTATTACTTCCCAACCACTGAACTGGGAAGGAATGGACCCACAACTCCTTTATGAATAAGCCAAGTAAATGACTTTGTGTTAGAAGAGGGTAAGTTACTTGAGATCACAAACAATGTTAAAAGCACATTTGAGACCATGTCACATCTCCACACATTCTGGATTAAAGTCAAAGTGGACTTATTCTAAAATTGACATAGAAGCACTGAAAAACCTCCTTCTTTTTCCAAATCCTATCTTTGTGAAGCAGAGTTTTCTACAGTGACAGCAACCAAAATGAGATTACAGTGTGTTACTGTTTCCCATCACCTCCAAATGGAACTGTCCAGCTGCAGGAAAATAAGTTGACGGCTCTCACTGAGTGTGCGTTATGGCGAGTCACATAGTTATTTCATTATATATTACAATGTAATAATACTAGAAATAAAGTGTAATAAATGTAAGGTGTTTAAATTGTCCTGAAACTATCATCCCAATCCCATGTCCATGGAAGAACTGTCTTCCCCAAAACTGGTATCAAGAAAGTGGAAGAGAGCTACAGTGTACTAGAGTCCTGGTTGTTTCCTGTTACAATCACCTGACTGATCAGAAGCTGTGGCTCACTGCTGCCACTGCCCAGCATCACAAGGGAGGATCACACCGCATATCGCAAGATCCAACTTTTTTTTTTTAGTACTGGGGATTGAACCCAGGGGATGACCAGCCTTTTAAAATTTTGAAATAATGTCTCATTAGGTCACTATCCAGGCTGGGCTAGAACTTAGGGTCTTCCTGCCTGCCTCAGCTTCCCAGAGTACTGAGATTGCAGGCATGTTCCACTACACCTAGCTCCAATTTCAAAATATAGAGTATGGTTTCCACTGGATGTGTGTCATTTTCATCCCATCATTAACTTAGAAAGTCCTAAATTAAGCCATTATAAGTTGAGGGTCATCTATACCTATTGAGAAGGCACTTTGCATGTGAACCCTCAAGAAGTGTCCAACCCTGCTGGTGCTCATCATCTGTACCTCACCCCGATGATGGAACTACCCTAGGGAGAGAGGATTCCACAGGGTCCAGAGTCAGGGCTTGCAGGCCAGGCATCAGAGCTGGATCCTGGCCCTGTGCAGGTCTCAGGGGGAAGATATCTTGGGACCAGAAGCAAGAAACAGTAAGGTCACAAAGCTGGTGGCCTGGATGTCCCAAAATGGCCCAGAATATCAGGCTTTCTCCTATATCCAGTGGGAGCCAGGAAGGCTCATGGGCCAGGGGAAAGCAGGTCGAAGTTCCAGGCTCCATATTGAAACTGTGAGAAAGCCAGAGCTGGCAGAGGCAGTGGGCAACTCCAGTCAGCCTGGGTTCCCATGGGACCAACACAGCAAGGACACAAGAGAGGGCATCCCCACAAGTAGCTTGAACATGACTTTTGGGTCATGCTCAGAAGATGCAGCTGGAGAGGCCTGTGGCGTTTCCCAAAAGCCAGGCACAGGGTTCCCGGCAGCTAGCGAAGGGTGACTAAGGCCCTTCTCGGGTACAGCCGCCCCCACAACTGGGAAGAATGGCAGGCGGTCACTTGTCTGGCACTGAGGGCCACTTCCTGGTTTCATCGCACCCTGGCCATGAGCATGACTCCTGCCCAGACAGGCCAGCTCACCACCCTCCAGGAGGGCCAGAGCTACAGGTTGGGGAACTGTGGCTTACAGCTGACCAGGATGAGAGCCAGGATTCAAGCAGAGCCAGCTATGGCATAGTGTTCCCCACCAGACCAGGCATGCGGACCTCCTGAGAAGGTGACCCTCACCCTCAGCACCTCCCGGGTCTGCATCCTTCCCCAGATCCTGTGCCAGGCAGGGAGGTTCCCTCAGGAGTCCAGAGTCTTTTGCTTTCCCTGTCCAGGTCACTGCTCTAATGTCCTAATGGCTGCTACCATTGCCATGGCTCACCTTTCCCTGGGAGAGAAGCCTAGTGAGCAGTGGCTGATGCTAAAAGTTGTGGCTCTCAGTGGGCAGTGACAAGTCAAGAGGGAAGGTCTCTGGGGGTTGTGACCTTGGCAGAATGCATATGGCCGTTGAAAAGCTGTCCAAGCTGGGGGCCTTGCACCTGCTCCATGTTTTGCAATCCTGCTGCTGCCACTTGGGATGATCTCCAGAAGGAGCAGCAGCCTGACCACCAAGAGAAGCCCAGAGACAGTGAAAACTGTCTCCTACCCAAGCCCACATGGAGCCTGACTCTCTTCTGCTGCCCCAGCCCCTCCAACTGGGGCCTGGAGCACTGTACCACAGAAGAATCTGGCTCCAGGGTAGCATGTCAGTCCAACACACACAATCAGAGGTCTCTAGGGCTCTGATCTCCAGGATGGGCCTCTTGCACCAGCCTGCTTCTCGATCAGAGAGTGTCCCTAGGCTGGCCTGGCCCAGGGGTCCAAGAGAGGCCTTGTGCATGGCTTGGGGAATATGATGGACCCTGGACTAGGCCTGGTGTGTTCTCTGTGGGCCAGACCCCTTGTCCTAGACACAGATGAGGGGAGAACCCATCTGAAGTCCTGTGGTTTAAGCCAGGAGGTCAGGAGAGTGCGGGCCTGGCAGCCACCCTAGTCACCTGAGAAGGAATAAGCAGGAGTCACAGATGGCCTGTTCTGTACCTACCCAGTGGGTAGACAGGGGTACTTTGCTCTGGTGAGATGAGAGGTCCTTGAAGCAATCCCAAGGCGTTGACAACCCCACTCTGAAGGATGCAAGGTGAGGGGAATTCCTCCAGCCCCAGGTTTCAGCATTGATCTTTCCACCCTCAAAATGCACCCTACCCCTCCCACCCCAGTCCTCCAGTTCCCTCTGAATTTCTCCCCCAGGCTGAGCCCTCCCTGAGCTCCAGGCCCTGCCAAATACAATTCTAGAATTTCTGGGATAGGGGAAGAGCCATGACCCCAGGGCCCCTGCTGGCCGGACTGCTGGCTCCTGGAGGCTCCAGGAGGTTCCTGGCCACCAGTCGAGATAGGACATGCACAGACAGTGTCATGGGGTGGGAGGGGGTATGGCAGAAATCTGTTGTGTGAGATCTGGGGCTGTGGCAGTGTGGCATGTGTCCACCTGTGTGGTGTGCAACATTTGCGTGCAGTGTCACTGTTGCGTGTATCTGCATATGTTATGTAATGTCTGTGACTGAGGGTCATTTGTACCAGGAAGAGCCTGGGTCTCCCAAATCATCAGCCACTTTGAGGGGCACAGGTAGGATGGGCACACTTTAGGACCAGGGCTCTTCACCTTCTCCAATGTTGCCTAGCAACTACAGGGCTCAGCAAACCTGGGACACATGTCCCCTCTCTGGCAGCCAAGCAAGGCCATGGGCAAAGAAGCCTGTTCTGGACCCACCACGGCCAGGTTCCATGTTGTGCAGTTACAGAAAGATGTCCCACCAAGTGGCCTGGAGTCCCCAGCATTGGCTCCAAGACCAGCTCCACCTCTAAGGCCCACTATGTGAGTCACCTCCCTTCTCTGAGACTTGGTTCCTAGTCAGTAGAACAGGTACTGAATAGGCTTGAGCACTGGGCACAAGTCCTAGTCCACTGCAAGAGCCCAGCACTCTAGGTCAGATGCCTAGGGCATGGCCTAGCAAGGCCAAAGTCAGGTATGAGGTGTGGACTTGAGAATGGGAAAGTGCCATGGTGGAAGTCCTCCACCCAGGCTGGTGCCTCCTGTCCCCTGAGAGTGTCCCAGGGGACCTACTAGGCAGGACATGGGGCTCCCTGCCATGGGTCAGCAGAGCCAGCATACATGGGGCCAGCATACCTGGTAATCAAGGTCAAGGCTGATGAGGTCGAGGGAGGAGTGAGGAGTCCTTAGGTCTGGGGTCAAGCCCACTTGGGCCCCATCATGTCTGCCCCTTCCCTGAGACTGTTCCTCACCCACAGTGTGTTCTCCATCCAGCCCTTTCACCTACATCTCCATCCTGGAGGTCAGCCCCTGTCATCCCCGTTCCTCTGTCCTTCCTCCTCCAGTTCTCCTGTCCCTCTCCTGAGAGGGGGAAGTTTGTCACTGCTGAGTTTCTGGGACATTGTCCCTCTCCTCACTGCACTCCCCCATGGACTAGGACAGATTTCTTCTGGGCCCACAGCCTTCAGAATACCCCATGATAGAAGGAGCAGAGGTCTCCTCTTAGGAGTAGGAGCAAAGGAAGACAGCCAGGTAAATGTCACACAGTGCCTGTTGTCCTAGCCAGAGCCTCAGGAGGAAGTCTCAGGTCAGTGGTGTCCCCTGTGGAACCAAGGACTCCCCAGATTTCATCTAGGTGGCTCAGGAAATGAGGGTCCAAGGACATCCACTGGGGGCCCCTGGGATTTTAGCAAGACAAGGGCTAAAGCCCCTGAGTGGTCAGTGTGAGCAGGCAGGACAGGGTTAGCTGGAGCAGTGGTAGCCAGAGACAGGCTCCAGGGAACATGCTGGGGGGCTTCTGAGCATCCCTTCTCTCATTCCCAGCTCAGGGTTCCTGGGTCCCAGGATGACCAGGGGGACTTGTGGCAGGAAAGGGTCCCATTGTGGGAGGAAGATAGTGTCTCCCCATCCCTGACAGGCCGTGGTCTCTCACCCTGGCATTGGGACCAGCTGTACTAATTTCCTGTCCTAGAGTGTGTCCTTATCAGCCAGGACCACACCGAGGATGGGTACCTGTGTGGGCTGTGGAGGGGAGATAGGAAGGACAGTCACCTCTCTGACAAGTGGAGCCCCCAGAAGTGTCCCAAGAAGGGACTTCCAAATCCTTCATTCACAGCCAGCTTAGCTGTCCCACCAAGTGGCCTGGAGTCCCCAGCACTGGCTCCAAGACCAGCCTCTTCCCCTGCCTCTCCCCCTGCCAGGAAGCAGCCTGCTCACAGATCCCCCTACCCAGATACCTTGCGGGGTGGACACCCTGCTACGCTGCAGCCCTGCATCTGGAGGGAAAGAAAGAGGCAGGGTCCACAGCAACAGACAGCCCCTTCCCCCATGACACCTGGGGCCACCCCTCACCCACCCCAGAGACCACGGCAAGGATTGGTGGAAAGAAAGATCCATAGATTCAGGGGTCACAATGTGTGGCCAGGCCAAAGGTCAGAGATTTGCTGACAACAGCCTGGAAAGCATTGATCTGGTGGGGGAGGTGACAGAACTCTGTCCCCTGCCAAGGACTGTGGGCACGGGCTGGTGGTCAGCAAGCTGGACCCTTATGGAGCAGGCTCCTCCCATGGCTCCAGGTCCCTCAACAGTAGGAAACTGATGGTGCCTCCACAAGAGATTTCACCGTTACCCCTGGGATGATGCTTTGGGGTGCCTGGGCCAGCCTGGCCAGAGGACAGCAGGACACACAAGGCCATGTCCTCCTGTCTCTGAGGTTTTCACAGACAACTAAGGAACTGAGGGGTCAAGAGTCCCTTGATCCAAGAGAGGACTGTGGCCAGGTGTCTTTGAAACCACAGGAGGCTGGGGGGTCAGCTGGTCTTCTGGGACACAGGTTATGCAGTGCAGCAAATCTCGATGGTCTCCCAGACTTGCCTGCTCTAGGGAGGACCTGGGGTCCTCCCAACACTCAGCAGTGACCAAAGCACTCACACTGGTCCTCAGCCCCAGCTCACTTCCATGGCACGCAGGGCCAGTTCCATTGCCTCTGTTCAGAAAGCTTCGGTGCATGAGCTTGGGAAGCCTCCTGTCCCTGCCTCTGCCTAGAGCCGCTCAAGGCGGGGCTGGCACTCCAGCTTCCCCTTACCCCTCCTACACACACACACACACACACACGCACACGCACACGCACACATGCACGCATGCACACGCACACACACACTGACCAGGCCAGATAAGGGAGAAGCCAGCCTGGAGGAGAGGAGCTGCTGCAACTGGGGCAGGCGGATGGGAAGAGGCCCTCTCCCCCAGCTGAATTCCGCTCAACAGACAGGTCCCGGAAGTGTTTCTCCATCCCTTCCGGCCTGCTGGGAGAGAGTGGAGCGGGTGTATGAGTGAATGTGTACATATGCATTTTTGCCCATGTGTGTATGTGTTTTTGCACTTCTGTAATCCATGTACTTCTTGGTGTATGTTAGCATGTGCATGTTATTTGCATAAGCACATATTAGCAGTTGTATGTATATGTTGTATATATTAGTACTGAACATACATGTTAGTATGTGTATTTATGTATGCACACATGTTTATGTGCAAATGTGGGTGCATGCCTGTGTTTGCATGTACCAGCATGCATTTGGCTCAAGTCTGGAGGCCAGAAGCTAGGCTGGCACCCTTTCTGGCAGAGACTAGGGAGATACTTCAGCTGCCCTTTGGAATAAATTGGCCAAGACCTAGCCAGAAACCCTTACCAGTTCCTGTGGCTCTGACTCTGGCAACTGTCCTGGAGTTGAGGGTTTCTGACAGACACTGGCCAGCTGGCAGCATGGCCAGAGGGCAGCTCCATCCACTGGAAGGACATGTGGTGGCTCTGGCTCAAAGCAGACCCAGGCTGGAGGTCACTGGCTCTGAGGCAGAGGCACGTGGACCCTCTTGGGTCTGGAGTGCTCCTTGATTTGGCCAGGGCTGGGCTTGGACATCCTTCTAGCAATGACTCCAGGCATGTCAAGTACAACTGTTCTGGTCCTTGCCATGCAATTGGGGCCCCTTCACTGGAATGTGATTCCTACAATGAAAACGAACATAACTTTAACCTCTGGTTTTCAAACTGTGCTCCAAAGACCCTCCAGGATTCCGGGTCTTTTTAATGGCTCCCCAAATTTGAGGCTCACAGCTCCCCATCTCGGGCCTCAAAAATGGTATTGATTTTATAAATTGGGATTTTTAAAGACATTTCTCCAAAAATGCTTGAAAACCTCCAGGCTAGTTTTTAGCCTTGCAGCTCTAGGAGCTTGTTTATAAGTATATTTTTGTCAGCTCTTTTTCCAGAATGATAAACAGGTTTTATTGCATTAATAATCTAATCATCCCCTAAGATGTGTACAAATTGCTTTCAGGAAACTGGATGAGCCAAAAGCAGGGAAGGCTTTTGTTTCTTTGTTTTTTATTGTTTTGCAGGGCTGGAGATTGAACCCAAGATCTTTGAACTTAGCTATATTCCCTGTATTTTTTTTTTCTAATCTTGAGATAGGGTCTCACTAAGGCATTAGTTTCTGAGACTGGACTGTCTCAGTCTCCTGTGCTGTGATTACAGTCATGTGTGACCATGTCCAGCTGGGAGTTCTGATTTCAATGCCTCGTAGAGACAGAACAGGTAATAAGAAGAGCCAGGTTTTCCCCAGAGCAGGGCATCCTCCAGTAAAAGGGGGATCCTAGGAGGAGGCACTGCCCCAGTGCTCAGGCCTTTGCACAGGGTGCTGTAATAACAGCACATCTCTACTCATTGGCCCACTGATTCCTCCTTCAGAAGGGGCCCTTAAAGCCTGTGTCTCCTCAAGACATCACTTCCTCCCTGCTATGTGAGTTCCTCCACCTTGCCATGTCCCCAGTGCCTCCATGTCACTTGGGCTGAGCAGCAAACCAGAGATCACTAAGTACAATTTGCTGTATGTTCATGGAGTCATCTAGCAAGGCAAATGTGCCAGGGCAATGGCTCTGCCACACTGGCACTCACCCCTGGTTAGAGTAGCCTGGAGAAGCTTCCCTGGGGGACCACCCCAAGCAGAGTATGACAAAACTAGGGACCTTAAAGGCAGACAACTCTACTGGAGATGAGCAGATGCTACAGGCCAAACCCTTGTCCCACTATGGACAAGTGAGATCTAGAAGGATGGAGGAAGCCATCTCCTATGCATCTCCATTCGTTTCTCCATTCATCCAAGCATTTATTGCTCGGTAGTGGCACTGTGCTGGTGGCATCATCACCCCTGTGAGCAAGACAGACCCTTTAGCTCACAGATTCAGTGGGCCGTGGGGGAGATGGGCAATAAAATAAGTAAGTGAAATAGCTAGAATTTCAAAGGGCGATCAGAGAGAAAAGCAAGACAAAGAAGAGAGAAGGCATCAAGGTGAGATGTGATTGGGTGGGCCCCCTGCATGGAATGGAGGGGAAAACTTCCTGAGAATGACCTTTGAAAAAATCGTCCTGAGGAAATGAGCCCTGAAGATGTCTACAGGAAGAGCATTCTAGGCAGAAGGGGAAGCACATAAAAAGGTCCTGAGGCAGGATTATACCTACTTAAAAAGCAGTGGACTGGAGCCACCCTCAGGGAGAGTGGCTGAGGAGGTGGGCAAGGTTATGGAGACTGCATGTAAGGTCATTACCATGGTAAGGTCTTGGGTTGACCCTAAGAAGATAGAGACCCTGCAGGAATTCTCAGGGACTCAGGAACAGGAAATCTGTCATTCTTGCTGCTTCCTACGGTCTGGCCGACCTCACCCCTGGACAAGAAGATGATATCTAGACAGCTCTGCCCCACTGCCTGGGCATCCTCAGTCAGTTGGAGTCGGGCTCCCCTTAGGATTTTAGCTGCTCTTCAGCACACAGGGATGTCAAAGTTGAGTCTTCCTTTGTCCCCAAATCATAGCAACTTCTCACTAAGCACCATCAGCCCCTAATAGGACAACCCCATGGTCACATGGCAGCCAGAAGGGCCAGGGGAGAAGAAGACATAACTACAGGCCCTGTGGTTCCTCCTGCCTGCCGACTTCATCCCTGCAGCCACCGGCATAGGCTCGCACTGTGCGGATCGAATTGCCAAGCTGCAGCGAGGTGGGGATGGAAGTGTGGAGGTATGAGAGGGACCCTTCCCTCCTACTTCATGGACAAAGGTGGACTGAGGAGGTTCAGAGCCAAGGCTCTGCCCAGAGGGTGCTGGCTGGAAGGTGCCCCCTGCAGCAGGGCACCTGGGCAGATGAGGAGCTGGGTGGGCAGAAGTGGGGGTGGAGTGACCTCCACAGAGACTGTGTCCTCCTGGTCAGTTAGGGCAATGACACCTGACTCACTCTACACCACTAGTGGCCTCTGACACCTTGGAAGACTGGAAAGCACCCCCTACATATGGGAGTGGCAATACATAGCTGAGAAGGGCTTCTGTCCCTTCACCTGGGGGTCATTTTTCTGTCCCATGGGCTCCTGGTGACACCTAGTGGCCAAAATTTCCTGCTGCACTGTCTGTCCCCATTCCCCAAATGCTTCAGGGGATGTCCCCGGAAGACAAGGCCACCCCATGCCACAGGCCTCCTCCCACGGCCCCATTCTCACGCTCCCTCTCCCCTAGGGGCTCTCAGGCAGCTGTACCCACACGCTCACAGCTCTCACACCCTCTGGTGGTTCATCCCTCCCACACACACACTGGGACAGAGCCTCATGGGGACCTGAGGTGTCCCCATGCTTCTAGTCAGAGGGTCTTCTCCAGTGCCCACCAGTTCAGCTACACCCCTCCAGCCAGCCAGCAGGGACCAGGTGGGCCTGTCCAGGGTGCCCTCATGACCAACTAACTACTCTGAGGGGAGGCCTAGGTAGGAGGCACACTGCCTGCCCATGGACCCCCACTCTCCCCAAGCCAGGCCTTACTGCTGCTAAAAGCAAACCTGTGCCAGAACCAGGAGATTCAGGTTGAGAACCAGCAAAAACACAAGTAGGAAGGAGGTCGTCAGCCTCACCAGACCAAGGAGGAGCCAGCTCAAGGCAAGGCCGGCATGGACCAGGGCCCATCTCTCGGCACAGCCAGCCCTACATGGGCCAAGAGCAGCCTCCTGCTGAGCCAGGGCCAGGCTGCCTGAGTCAGAGAGAGAGGAGCCTGTGGGGGAAAGGCCTGGTAGGCGACAGTGGCCAGATCCCTGCCAACTGAGGCATGGGGCACCCAGGACTAGCAATACACAGCAGTCCTGGGGACCTGAAACCCTGGGCCCAGCTGATCTGTAGGGGTGAATGTTGAGGTGACTGCTGACTTTTCAACTTCAATTATCACCAGGAGAGGAGGGTGCTGTTTACTTGGTCCATCTCCCAGGTGAAGGCACTGAGGCCTGGCAGGAACTCACAGGGGCAGGTACTTGGCCCTCCTAGGCTTGGGAGATGAGCCCTACATAAGTCCCTCTTTGATGTACACACAGCCCAGCCAACTTAGAGGTGGCTTCATCCACTAGGGCACTTCCTCCCCGCCTGTCCCTATTTGGCCTCTGCCTCTGTTTAATGCAGAGATGTCTCAGGAGATCAGCACCCACATAGCAGGGCAAAGCAGGACGGGATAGGGTGGGGTCTCTGTATGGGGCGAGCCAGTTGGCTGAGGAATGGTCAAGCAGGGGCAGCATCAGCTTTTTCTGCTCCTCCTGTCCATGGTTCAAACCTGTTTGCCTGGCATGAACTTCGATCTGGGGTGGGCGGGCTTGGGAGGAGGTAAAAGGAAGCGGATATTCCTTGCTTCTGCTTGTGCTGAGTGCCCCCAGGACCTCCCTTAGCAGCTCCACCTGGAGCTGGAGTGGTGGGCTGGATTTCCTTGGGGATCTCTCCCCCCAGGTTGGAATTAGCACTCCCCTCTCCAGCCCTGCATCCTCAGCACTTCTGCTCAGTGCCGGCTCCCTTTTGGATTGGAGCAATCCAATCTTTCCTAGCGGGCATTGTCAGATGGAGAAATTTCAGTGGCCACCTGAGGAACTGGAGGAAGTGTCTGATAGGCAATGGCATCAGGACACTTCCCACTGAGGCACAGGACATGCTTCCCCCAATTCCAGTCAGAAGGAACAGAAGCTTTGGGCAGGAAGGTGGGATTCCAGATGACTCACAAACCGATGCCCTCCAGCACTGTAACCCTGTCCACCTCCGCCCACGGCTGCTCCAGATCAGCCCCTTAGAAAGCACCCACTTCCTTCCATTTGGGGGAGGGGCACGGAAGCCCTCCAGGAAGGAAGGTAGAATTTACTGAGTCATGGCCTCAGCTTTACCATCAATGTTTACAGTACCTTTTCGGGGAGCCTCTGAGCCAGGATGGAGATGCTGCACAGAGGAAAGTCCCTGACCCAAGGAAGTGTCAGTAGGGGAAGGGGAAGGGAAAGGTAAACGTAGAACATTCAGTGTACGCTGCCTCCAGAAGTCTAGGGAAGTCTGGGAGGTGGGCTTCCTGGAGGAGGATGGGTGAAGGGAGACCTGGACTGAGAAAACTCCAACAAAGTTTACAGATGGAATTCCAGGATACCTGCAGGATAATTCCAGGAGCAAATAGAAAGCTCAGTGCAGAGGAGGCAATGGGAGCCATGGCAGGAATGAGACAGATGGCCCTGCAGGGACCAGGGAGGAAGCAGCTGAAACAAAATGACTTGAGGGAGAAATGAGAAGAGCAAGTCTTCTCCTTGGGGCTAAGGGGTTTCTGCTTCCTTCACTTCACCCACCTGCATAAGAGAATCAAATAGGACAGAAACCTCCAACTGTGGTTGTACTTCTTCCATTAGCTCCATTTTCTGTTGCTATAACAAAATACCTGACAGTGGTTGATTTATAAACAATGAAGGTTTGTTTGGCTCATGGTTCTGGGACTGGGAAGTCCACTGTCAAGGTATCAGCATCTGGAGAAGGATTTCCTGCTGCATTCCAATATGGCAGAAGGCATCATATGATGAGATAGGGCAAGGAGCCAGAGAGCTTACTCTTGTATCAAAACCACTCCTGGAATAACCTATCAATCCTTACTCCATGGGATAATTCCTTTCATGAGGACAGAACCCTCATGACCTACTCACTTCCAAAGGTCCTGTCTATCTCTCAAAGGCCAGTAACACAGGATCTGGGGAACTATTTCCAACACAGTAGCTTTTTGGGGGGATGTATTAGAGCCAGAGAAGGACACTAAAGGCACTGGATGGTAGGGGTTTGGAATAGGAGGGGTGTCCTGTCCAGCAGCAATTTGTTCTGCATCTCACATGGGCTCCAAATATTCCAGTGACAATTGTTTGGGTCAGTGATTCCCAAGTGTGGTCAATTTTTCCCCTCAGGAGACATTTAGCAAGAGCTGAAAACACTTGATTGTCACCACCTGAGGGGTGCTAATGACACATAGTAGAGGCCAGAGATACTGCTAGACATGCCTCAGTGCACAGCAATTATTCAGTCCAACATGTCCATAGTACCGAGAATGAGAAAGCCCAGGTGAGTGAAAGCTATACTGGTAACAGGATCAGGAACTGAGCTGGTCAGCTTTCCAGCACAGTGACAACATACCTGAGATAAACAACTTAAAAGAAGACAAGATTTAATTTAGCTCATGGTTTTATAAGTTTCCATCCACTGTACCCTGGTGCTGTTCCATTGGGCCCGTGGTGGACCATCATGGTAGTGGGAGCACATGGCAAAGGAGCCACATTCACCTTATGGTGACCCGGAAGCAAATAGGGGGAGAGAGAGAGAGAGAGAGAGAGAGAGAGAGAGAGAGAGAGGAGGGGGCTGGGTCCCAATGACTGCTTTAAAGACACGCACCCAGTGACCTAAGTTCCTTTCACTAGGCCCCACCTCCTAAACATTCCATCTCCTCTCAGTGCCACAGACTAGGGACCAAGCCTTCAACACACAGGTCCTGGAAGAGACCCTTACCCAAAATATACCAAGACTCTATTTCTGTTTTACCCAGGTTCCAGTTTTAGAATTTCCTAGGGATTCAACAAACATAAAAATTAAGGTGGTATGGAGCCTTGTTTGGGAGGCTTTGTTTGTTTGTTTTATGGTACTGGGGGTTGAACCCACACCTTAGTACTGTGCTACATCCCCAGACTGATTATCTATCTGTTGACAAACATTGCCTAAACTAGGCTCAAATTTGTGATCCTCCTGCCTCAGCTCAGAGTACTGGGAAACACCCCCCATCCCCCAGCTTGAGGTCTGTTTTGCTTGGGAATTATTTGCCCTTTTGGAAAAACACCTTTCTTAGGTGGCACCGTGGCCCCAGCAGATACCTGAGCCTGGAAGGTTGCTCCTACTCCTGCCTGTGTCTGCCGCAGTTACAGCCTCAGCCGTTCCACATGGCCACCCTCTGAGTCCTCCTTTACTGGAGAATCCATGCTCAAATCAAGTACATGAGGTGAAAGTGTATTTTATTTTTTCCTTAAAGTTAGGGACATTTTTTTAAAAATACAACTTCAGGTTATATTATCTGAGAATTTTATCTGGGGAGGTAAGAGGACGTTATAGGACTCTTGATAGAGCGGGCAGAGTGTGATTGTGCTCATGGGAGGTGGGTGAGGAAACAGAAAGACCCCCACTCTGGGTTCCTGCCTCTGAAACCACAGGCTGTGGAAGGAGGCGTCCCTGTCTAAGCCTGGTAAAGAGCACCTGGCTATGAAGGGAGGCCCGTGCTGGGACAACTGCCAATGAAATCCTCAGCTTGAGAGGAGCCAGGTAGCAGGGTCTGAGCTCAGAAGCAGGGTATGGGAGGGAACAGCAGGAGGTGGAGTTTGCAGACCCAGGTGAGTGGGGCCCTCCCATCAGCAGCCTGTTTGGCCTGCCTTGGAATCCTCCCCTCTCATTCCTACCTCCCCTTAACATGGCCTGAGAGACCACATGGCTGTCCTTGGGAGAGCCTTCCAACAGACCCACCCCTGGTGGCTGTGCTGGGAGGCCCACTACAGCTCATGAGGTGACAAGATCCTGTTCAGACCCTCCTGAGTGGCCAGTTCAACCCAGTCCCCTGAGCTGCTGTTGCTGTGTACCCAGCAGGGACAGATGTGCCACAGGGAAAGGTATCAGGGAGGGGCCAGGGTTGCTTCAGGTGCTGAAAACGTCTTTCCTTGGATCCTGCTCAGGGCCCCACAGCCCACATCTGAACAGGGCCCCTGGAGAAGTACTTGGTGGATCTGTTTCTCCAGGGTGGTTCACCTCCTTCACCCAGGGAAGCCATGGCCCCACCTCCTACTGGAGGAGGATCCAGGTAGGGGTAGGTGGTGGGGGATCCCAGAAGGCCCCATCATCAGACTCTCTATGTGGTCCCCACTGATGTTTCACACGGTCCTCAAGCCACCAGCAGGATGGAGAACAGTCCCCATCCTGCCTCAGTGAGCCGTGAATCAATGTTTGCCTGAATCTGGTGCGTATCAGAAGCACCACTTTATTAGAAGTAAGCACCTAGAATTTCCTTTCTTGCTTTTTTTTTTAAAATCTCTAAGGGTTGAACTCAGGACCTGTACATTGAGCTGCAGTCCCAGCCCTTTTTTAATTTCTCATTTTGAGATGGGGTCTACTAAGTCACTATATTGCCCAAGCTGGACTCGAACCTTTCACCCTGACTCAGCCTTCCAGAATGCTGGGATTGCATGCCCAGCTGAATTCCCCAGCATTTTTTTTTTTAAACCGAGGCTTGATAACTCTCGGTGCCTTGAAAGGACCTGCCTTGGGACCACCCCCCAGAGCCAGCTCCCCTCCAGGGGCAGCCCACTCCCCACCCGCGCCTTTCCCATGCTCACAGCCTCTCGGCCTGCTAGGTCGATGAGGAGCTGAGGCCATGGGTATGCAGAGCCCCTGCACACTGGCCAGGCGTCTCCACTCTGCTGTGAGAAAGGCCGGGCCCATCAGATAAGGTCCTACCCACAGCCACTGTCACCACAGGAGGCTCTATGCCTCCCAGGTCCCTACAGCCCTGCCTCAAGGCAGGTGTACTGCACGGAATGAATTTCACTACAAGATCTTTCTGGTTTCACTATGAGTTTTCTGACCCATGTCAGCACCCACAGCCCCGGGCCCTCCCCTGCCCTTCTCAGGCCAGGAGGCAAACCTCCCCACGCGGGCGTAGCAGGACAGACCTGGGTAGCCCTCAGCAAGGACTTCCCTGACTCCAGTGGCCCCAGAGAGTCTAGATTCTGGTCTCTCCTGCTCTCCCCATCCCGTTCCCAAATCCAGAGAAGCCTGGATTCTCTGACATCCAGTGGGGCCAGCCACCGGGGTCGGGCCCTGAAACCTCTGCTTCGTTTGAAAGGTAGGTCGCCCTCTGGTGGCCCTATTTGGAATGGCAAATGTCCCGGAAGGAGGTGCCTTGGGAGGGTGCTCGGGTTCTGGAGAATTCAAGACCTGGAGAAAAAGAAGAGCTCGTTGCTGAAACAGAGCCCAAGCTGCAACTTCTCGTGATCCCTGCTGGTGACTGCCAGCCCCGCACACCAAGAGAGGCCTACACTGTCCTGACAATTGGGAGCAGCAGGGAGGACATAGGGTAACACAGAAAGACAAGTCCTGACTTCCTTCACAGGTCATGCCTGCTTCTATTTACCTCCTAGAGCCACTGAGGCCAGGACCTTTAGGCCCTGGGGAACAAGGGACCAAGTTCAGGCAAACTGCTCCTCACAACAGCATGGGCAAGAGACCTCAAGAACTGCCTCCCAGAGAAGGTGATTCCCTGTCAGAAGTTAATGGGCAGCTTATATTTAAATAGTTTGTGGTGCTGGGGGCTGGACCCAGGAGTTTCACACAGAATTACATTCCCAGCTCTTTAATTTTTTTTTTAATTTTGAGACAGATTCTCACTAAACTAGAATTTGGGATCTTCCTGCCCCCACCCCCCAGAGTGCTAGGATTACAGATATGTGCAATCACATGTACCTCCATCCAGTGTATAACTCAGTAGCTGAATCTCTTGATTGATGGGTCAAATGCCTGGAGTCTTCTCTGAGGACCCATCCATGTAGGAAGTAAGACAAGTTCTCTGCCTATGAGCAGCCTGGCAGGGAAAGGGGCACCAAGAAGTGGTGGCAGTGTGGGTACAGAATGAGCATGTTGCCCACTTTGGAGTCCAGATGGCTCCCTGGAGAAGGTGATTCCCTGTCTGACTCAGCAGGGCCCAATGAGCTTAAAAGGCTGAGGAGACACCAGCCAAGGAAATGGGGTGAGCAAGATGAAGTGACCAAGAGCCTGTTGCCACATATATGGAGCCACAGTAGGGGACAGGAGTTTTCAAGAAAGCGACACCCTTGCCAGTTTGCTTGACACCCTGCTTACACCTAACTGCGCCTCTTTTGGTTTTCAAAAGCATCCCCACTGGGGCCTTAAGTTAATTGGTCTCACTGCATCACATCACAGGGGCAGTGGGAATTGGTCCTCATTCCATGGCTGCTTTGGGCAGGAGCAGCTTGAAATGGGAAAGGGGATTCATTTTGCACTTTGGTGCAGCCCAGGAGTGGGGAAGAAACTGCTGTTGGCCTCAAGGAAACAGTGGGGGGTGGAGAGCGCAAGGCAGAGGAGCCCATAGCAAAGGCCCAGGTGGGGGCTGTCAGGGCCCCGAGCCTGGAGATCAGGGTCCAAATCCCACGAAGCACAGGAGTGATAGCTCTGGACATTTTAGAGTATTGCCTGATATGGAAGTGGGCTCCCCTTAGACCTGGGCAAGGTGGTCCCTGCCATGGACCCCATGCCAGCAGGTCACCAACCACAAGAACAAAGATTACTTTTAAATTTCAGTTTCATAAGAGAGTTTGAAAATTTGGTAACTAATGGAAGAAAGACAACTGTGAGAGGACAGGTGTGAGAAAAAGTCTCCTCAGGCCGGAAGATGCTGGTGGAAGAGGGGTGATTATGTGTGTGTTAGGTAGGGAAAGACAGAGACAGAATATGATTGGGTGAGTGTTGTGATGAGAGAGAGAGAGAGAGAGAGAGACAGAGACAGAGACAGAGACATAGCCATCATAGCCTCTGCCCTGGACAACCAGAGGAAGAGTTGACACTCTTGTTGAAAGCAGTGGCCCTAGACCACCAAGGAGAGGAGGACGCAGGCAGCTGGGGGCCTTCCCCATTTCCTGTTTCATGGTGAGATGTGGGGTAGATTGGCCCGGAAGTCCCAGGTTAGAAGAGTGAGGTAGCATGAGTGGGTGCCTGGGTCAGCCCTTCCTTGGAAGCACACAAGGCAGTGTGCTCAGTGTCCCAAATTTCAGCCTTCCTTGCCCAGTGAGTAGTGGCATCAGGCCTAGCCTGGAGATGCCACACTCCCAGAATAGATGCAGGGCCAGTGAGTGAACAGGACTGGGTCACAGGCAGAAGCAAATATGGTGCCCCATGTGTGGAGCCCCATTAATGCACCTGTTCCAGGCCTATCATTGTTAGTGCTGGATGTGGCCGTGGGAACAGAGGGGAGAGGGAGGCAATTCAGGACAAAGGGCGGAGAAGGTGAGGGGCAAAGAAACAGGATGTGGTTTGTCCCTGCAGACTCGTGTTGAAATTGACTTGCCATGGCGGCCTCTGAGAGGTGACTTGGCCCTTAGGAAGAATTAAAGCCATTCTCACAAGCCAGGGATTATTCTCACAGGAGTAGGTTCTTGCTTTTGCAGGACTGGATTAGTTACCAGGAGAGGGATTTTTTAAAAAATAAAATGAGGCCCCTCTAGTTCTCTCTCCTCGCTGTTTTCTATCTTCTACATGTGTCTAATTGTCCTTCCCCCTTCCCAGCATGACTAAAAGCACTGTAGACCCTTGCCGGCACCATGTCATTGAGCCTCCAGAGCCATCAGATAACATAGGCTTTTTGTCTTTATAAATTATCTAGTCTTGGGAATTCTATTATAGCAACAGTAATCGGACTCAGACAGGGGACAGTCTCAGAGAATCAAGGGTAAGGGGGAAATGGAGTGTACAATGAGGTCAAAAGAAGCAAGAGGAGGGTGAGTTTCTGAGTTGGCCACCACTTGGTACCAAAGGCATCAGCTTGCTCGATCTCATGGGGGCTATCTCCCAGGAGGCTCTGTAAGGAATGTGACTTATAACAATCCCTCTGAGATGAGGAAAGGGAAATGTATGTCCACTGGCTCTTCTCTGCCATTGTCAAAGGATAGGCCCAAATACGTTAGTACTCCTGCAATTCTGCTTCCAGGTTTATGCACACCAAATCTCATCATCCCATCCCTTAGGGACAGTAGAGAAGCCCCAAGAAATGATGTGAGGCGCTGGTGGATTATACTTGATGTGGAAGAAAAGATAGTGAGACCAAAGGACTTCCGGTGGGTAAACTAGAAGTATCTACTCTAGGGTGAAGATGTGGGCCAGGGGATTTCAGACAGACTGCCAAATGGTTTTCCAAGTTGGTAGTGCCAAGCCCATCCAACACTGCCCAAGAATCCCAGGCAGCTCCACACCCTTGCCAATGCTGGAATTCAGACTAAGCATTCCGGTGGCTGTGCCATGATGGTGTCTCACTCTGGCTTTAGTTTGCATTTCTTTGATGACGAAGGAGGCTGAATACCCACCTGTTCAGGAGTTTATGAACTACTGGAGATCCTCTTCGGGGAAGCATACTACTTAAAATCTTTTCCTGTTGATCTGAAACATACATCTTTAGATACAAGTCATATTTTTTTATACTTGTTAGACACAAGGCCTTTATCAGATATATAAAGTTATTTTTCTCATGTGTCCTTTGAGCCACAGGTATTTCTAATTTTAATGAATCCAATTTGTCACCTCTTTTACTGCTGGTGCTTCTCCTGTCCTGTTAAAGACAATGAATCTATTATCTCCTATACGCATTCCAGCAACTCTGCTCTTTCCCCTTTCACATGTACATTCGCCTGGAGCCATGCTATAGTTAAGACCTGGAATTCACCCCCCACAAGGCCTACGTGTCGAAGGCCCAGCTTGATGCTGTTAGGAATGGTAGACACTTTAAGAGGTGCCTAATGTGAGGTTTTAGGTCACTGGAGTCAGGCTCTTAAGAAGATAGTCCAATGGCCCCCCACACCCATGTTTGCCTCCTAGCCACCATAAGGCAAGTAGTTTTGCTCTACCATACACTCCCCATCATGATGCACTGCCTCAAAAAGGCAATGGGGCCAGTCAATCATGGCCCAGAACTTTGAAAACTAGAAGCT
Organism: Hydrochoerus hydrochaeris; assembly: GCA_004027455.1. Lineage (NCBI taxonomy): Eukaryota > Metazoa > Chordata > Mammalia > Rodentia > Hydrochaeridae > Hydrochoerus > Hydrochoerus hydrochaeris. Next base: position 578,195 of record PVLA01000246.1, on the reverse strand, counting down.
AAAATAAACCTTTTATCCTACCACAAAACTTCCATTCTGTTCAGCTCACTAAACTTCACCATTCAACTCCCCCCAAACCCAAGAAAATAAAAAAATTCTCTAGTGCTTTGTGATTGTATCATCTATTGATGAATTCTATAACTCAGGTTGGAGAAAATGTTTAACATTCCAATCCATGAACATGGTATATCCCTTCATTAGCTTATATCTGTAACAATTTCTTTTCAGTAATGTGTTATAGTTTTCTGTGTAGAAATTGTATGCATCACTCACTAGGTGTGTGTGTGTGTGTGTGTGTGTGTGTGTGTGTGTGTTTGGTTTTGGTTTTTGGTTTTTGGTTTTTGGTTTTTTGTAAGGGGATCGAACTTACAACTTCATGCTTGCCAGGCAGATGCTTATGAAGCTGAGCTAAATCCCTGGCCCCAGTAGATTTATTGTTAGGTATTTGATTTTTATGCTATTACAAATTTCATTTTCTAATTGTTGCTGGTCTATGCAATTAGTTTTTGTGTGTTGAACTCATATCCAGTGACTTTACTAAATGAACTTAATAACTTTATCTGTATATTTTTATTTTCTACATACCCAGTTATGTCATTTATGAATGACAATTTTATGCTGTCTTCCTTTCCTGTCTTGAAATATTTTAATTCCTTTTCTTGCTTTATTACACTGGCTAAAACCTCCAGAACAGTATTTACTAGAACTGATGAGTACCAGCATCGTTTTTCACTACCAATATCAGTGGGAAAGCATTCAATATCTCACTTTTAAGCATGATGATAATATCTGGAAACTTTTTGAGTTTTTTGTTTGTTTTCTATTTTGCGGGTTTGTTTTTAGATAGAAACCTTTATCAGATGAAGGAAATTCCCTTCTGTTTTAGTTTGCTAAGAGTTTTTCTTTAAATCGTGTGTGACTGTTTTTGTATATATCAAGAAGTTCCCATAGTTTACCTTTTTACTCAATGTGGGACATCACCATGATTTTTGGACGGTAAACCAGTCTCGCTAACCTTTTATTTCCATAGGCGGTTCCACTTCAATTCCACTAAAACGACCTCTTTCCTGAGCCAGGATCCTGGACAACCACAAGCAAACTCCATCCAGCGCACTGTACCCCTTTCCTCAGACACAAACTCCACCCTCCAGGCTCATCCTGTAAGACCACAGGCTTAGGCCATGAGGCTCATACCAGACCCTGGGCCACAGCAACCAGCCCCTGAGAGCACTGCCTCTGGCAAGATCCTCATCCAGCACCCCCAAGCGTTGCACGGGCAACCCGAGTGCTGAGAGTCAAACTAGAAAAGACCGAGCCCCCCTCCCCCGGCCCCTACCACCTTCGACGATCATCCAGCGTGGGGCTAAGGGCTGCTGCGCCACCCGACCCTGCGCAAGGCTCCTTTAAGAGAATCGGCAGCGGAATGCGTCTCTGGGGCGGGAGGCGCGGGTCGCCAAGAATGTCGAGCTCCGACGACAGGACCGGAGCATGAAGGACGAAACTTGTCCGGGGGCCTCCCCCTCCATATTTCCTCAGCACGTCGACCCTGGGTCCTCCCAATTCTTGCGCTCTAGTTCCGTCCCAACTTCGAGGTTCTCTCGCCGCAGCAGAGCGTCCCGCGCCTCCCTCCCCGCCACGCGCGCATCTCCTTGCTCCGCCCCGGCCCAGGATCCCACCCCAGCCCCTGGTCCCAGCCCAGATCCGCCCCGCGGCTGTCGCACCCCAGTCGGGCCCCGGCAAACCCAGAGGCCGCGTTGGGGAGAAGACCCGGCCTCATCCACATGCAGGGGACGGCGCGTCGCGGCGGCCGCCAGGAAGAGACAAAGGCTGTTCCGCCACCGGCCGCACCGTGCCAGCCTCACCCCGCCCGCCGCCCTGGTGGCCCCGATGCGGCCCTCCCTCATCTGTCCCGCTGGTCTGACCACACAATCTAGGCGGCTTCTGAGAGCAAGCAGCCTCCTCTCGATCTGCACAGCCCTCTTTTCGGGGGTCTCCCGGGCACTTCCAGTATCGTGGCCACCTCGAGCTGGGCTGGTGCGCATGGAACCTGTGCCAAAGTCCTAGTCTGCCGCTGACTCTGACCTGGGGCCAGACACGGGCCAGAGCCCAGGCGGGAGCACGGGGGAGGCTGGGGTGCCCTGACCAAAACTGCCTGTGGCCTTCGGTTCCCTCTAGGTAAGGATTGAGACTGCAGGTCTTCACTTGGGCCCTGTCTGTGTCCCCACACACACTCTAGGCCTTTGATCACAGGTGTGTAAGGCCTTCTAATCAATACCACCACCTCCACTCTGGAGTGCACCATCCTGCCTACAGGCGTCTCATGAGCAGCCATCTCCACCAGAGGCCAACGAGGCTTCCAAGGCCTGTGGCAGTGGAGCGTGATGGTCCACGCCTGTAATCCCCGCACTGCAGCAGATGGAGGCAGGAGGATTGAAAATTCTAGTCTGGTCTGGGTGACTTAATGAGACCCTGTTTCAAACTTTGAAGGAAAAAGAAAAAAAAAATGACCTGGGGATGTAGCTCAGGATCAAGGGTTTAAAAGTTTGCGTCCCCGGCTGGGATTTAAAGGTTTCTGGAACCGCAGGCACACAGTGGGTACTCAATACCCGCACGACTGTTAATGCCGCCTTCCTCGGCCTTCTTAAGGGCAGGAGGCGTCTGTCTCTCAGCTCTATCCGCCTCCGCCCCGACTGGATGTAACTCAGACAACGGGAGGGCCCTTCCCTCGCTCAATTGGGAAGTTCTTCCTAGGTCCGCTCCGAGTTCTCTCCTTCCTTTCCAGGCCAGGACTGGGGATAGGGGCGTCTCCTTTAAGGGCCATGGGGGAGGGGGTGCCGGCCGGGCCTCCTTCCGCCTCTCCCGGGCCGCACCGCCGGGGGGCCGGGGGTCCGGGCCTGGCGCCAGCGCATGCGCCCGTCTGTGGGCGCTGTCCGGGCTGCAAGCGCCACGAGCGCACAGACTGACCGATGGACGGACTGGTTGCCGGCCGGACAGACGGGGCAGCGCAGGGAGCGGGGACACGGCGGGACCGCGACATGACGGGCCACATCCAGCACCCGAGCGGGCGCGGGAACCCTAACCCTGCTCCCTCGCCTGCTCCTGGCCCCGGTCCGGGACCTGGCGCCTCGGAGCGGGTGGCACTAAAGAAGGAGATCGGACTGGTGAGCGCCTGCACCATCATCATCGGTGAGCAAGGCCCGGGACAGACAGGCAGACGGGGTGTCAGGGCCAAAGGCTGAGGGTAAGGGCGCCCCCTGTCTGAAGTACGACGGTGGGGCTGCGGGGGTCCGCAAGCACCTGGGCTGTGCGTCCTGGACCACACACTGACCAATACACCGGACACGCGCTGGCTGCCCAGCCTCTTGCTCCCGTAGTCCCAGCTGCCCTAAACCTTGGCTCGTTGAGAGTTTCTACGTCTGAATCTTCCTCCTTTACTTCCCTGTGGGGCTTTGGCAAAGCAATTAGCCAGTTTCCCTGTCTAGGAACTGGAAGTAATGACTATAGTCCTGACGGTGGGGCAGCAACCTAGCAAGTGCTGGGCTATGGGTGGGCCTGAGTCCCCACTATGTGCCAGATTCATGCCATACACCTCGGGTGAGCCGTTCTTGGAAAGTGGGAAGGACCCTGAGCAGACTGGCAGGTGGAGAGTGTACAGAGGAGAAGTGGGCTCAGAGCCTGTGATCATCCCTAGACATGGCAGCAGGTCCAGGAGAGGGAGAAGAATAGACTGACTTGGTGACAGCAGTAAGCAGGCCAAGCCTGCAGGAGGGCTGCTGGCCCCTGGCTGGGATAGTAGCAGGCTGGGCTCTCAGATCCCAGCTTCCCCCTTCAGAATAGGTCTGTGTGCCAAGCCTTCACCTAAGCACTTCTGGGTAAGGAGAGGATTCAGGGACATTACAGTGACATTTTTCTCCCTCTCTCCCAAGTCAGGAATAGTGACTGCTCGGGAGCTGGGCTAACCCAGACCAAGTTCCTCTGAACCTTCCTGGGAGTAACATTTTCTGTGCCCTGTGCCCAGAAGGTGGGGCCCTGGCTGTTCTCCACCTTCCCCAGCTAGCAGGAGCTGCTTATACACACACTATCACCTTCCCACCCTCAGAGCCCTAGACATGGGGAGCACTTGGGGCTCCACCTTCTGCTGTGCCCCATTTTAGAAGCTTCTGGGCCAGAACTATTGCCTGGCTCTCAGCCATGTTCTACCTCCACACTGAGAGTGGCCCAGGAATCCAGCCATGGATAAGTGGCTGCACTATCTCCCCTGTTTCTCCCAGAGTGGCATCTCCCAGGAGCTGATCTGGTCCTTGGAGTTTCCAGGCCTGGGTGCCCTTCCTGGCTGTTGAAGGAAGGGCTGGTCTGGGGCTCCTGTGCCAAGGCCTACTTCCTCTCTAGGAGCTATACCCCATGGAAAGGGAAGGTCATACACTGGGTTGGGCAGGGGAGCAGAGGGTCAAGACACATTGTATCTGGAGCTGGCTGCATTCCAGCCAGGGGTAGGAAGACATTGAGGCTCCACCCTGGATGCCTCAATGGAGTCCAGCATGCCTGATCTGTGTCCTACCCTGTGCACCCCCCACATCCCATTTACCTCAGGTCAGTCTGAGGGTGCCAGGCTTCTAGCCCTTCAGAAGGGGACCCTAGTGGTAGTGGGAAAGGAGGAGCAAGCTCCACCATCATGCTTCTCCAGGACAGATCCTTAAAGAGTTTTCTCCTGCAGCCCAAATGTGTCCTATCAGCTCCTTCACCCTTCATTTCATTCTTGCTTCACCACTTCCCCTTGGCCTCCAGACCTTGAAGTGCAAGCTAGAGTGAAAGGCTATTTGGCCAACCAAGGATGGTGGATTCAGAAACAGAACTCAGCTCATGACCCTTAGTGCTAGTCCTATGAGCCCAGCTTGAGGAACTTTGAGGGTGACAGCTGGCAGGAGGCTAAATTGGACAGCAGACAAAGGATATATCATCCTCATCTAGAATATGACTGAAACTGAGGACCTGGTGGTCACTAACCCCTCAGGGACTCAGCCCTCTCCACCCACTGCTCTGGGCAACCACCACATCTATCCCACCAACTTCTGTTCCTGGGTGAGCTACTTCCTTTCCATCCTGGGTAAAAGTCTGCAAAGCATCGTATTTTAACGTTACAGATCTTGAGAACTTTATATCCAGTCCCATAATCTATCCTTGTTTGGTACTAGAATTTCTAAATAGATAGTCCCAGAAGAGTCTATCATTTGTTATTCATTATAATGTCTGCCCCTCCCACACTGAGGAGCTAGGCTTCAGGAATGGAGAGATAGGGAAAGGCCAGCATAGGCAGGAGTGAGACTCCACCTAAACAGTGCTTGCCAGAGTGCAGAGCTGCAGCAGGCTAGGCCAAGCTGGAGGGAGCTGAGCCAGCTGGGGCAGAGCTGTGCAGGACAGCATCACCAGCTCTAATGTTTGCTCAGGAGAACAGCTCTTACTGCCTTATGAAAACATGTCCTTTCTTCCTTTGATTCTCATGTTCACCCTGGAAGATGGGAGTTTTCTGTGTACTTTATGCAGATATACAACCTGGGGTTGGAAGATAAATGAAACTGCTACAAGTAGTGGGCATGGAATTCAGAACCAGGTTTGGATTCAGCTCTCTGTGTAGTGCCTTCCATACTGCTCTGATACTGGGCAAAACTGGGGTGGCTCAGAACCAACGATGGGAGAAGGTTAGGGATGGAGCTGGAAACTTAGCCAACCAGGGTAGACTGGGATCCCTACTCCACTGTGAAGGTACAAATAGATGGGCAAAGAAGTCAGAACTCCCTAGTGGCTGGACATACAGCCTCTCACCCTGACTTGGGGACCTTGGCAATTGCCCTCACACAGCCCACAACCAAGGAAGGGGCAAGCTTAGGTCTGCAGAGTGAGGTCACCCTGGGCCTGCCTACCAGGCTCTTTCATCTCTCCGCGTAACTCAAGTCTTCAGCTTTACAGATGTTGGAGAGACTCACGTGACTCCTTTATGACCCCATATTTCCAGGAGCCAATTGCAGCTCATCCATCTTCAGCTAGGTTCTTGTCTGTGGCCTCCAGGCCTGGAAGTGGCTGGGCTGCTTGGAGGAGATGGACCTCTGTAGAACTCCAGCCCCTCCCCTACAGGATCCTGAGGAGACATCCATACCATTTATAAATGAGGAAACAGAGGACCCTAAGCTGCAACCTGCTAGAAGCAGACACCCTTAAGGTGCTGTAGAATGCCACTGGAGACCAGGGAAACTTGAATTACCATGATAGGGATTTGACCGCCTTAGATACATTCATCTGTTCAACAATGCTGAGCACTGATCTAAGTGCCGGTCACCCAACAGGGGACAAGGCAGATAACTCCCTCTTGCCCTAGAGATGAGTCCCAGCACAGAAATGGAATAGCAAACAGTGTAAACAAGCCAAGTGTGCAATTAATAGGTAATGGTAAGAGCTGAGATCAGACAATGGAGCCAAAAGGAGGACCCAGAGTGCTGAGCATAGGGGCCTGTACGTCAGAGATAAGTCAGGGAAGGGATGAAGTTTGGCTTGTGTGGAGTTTTGCAAGAGGCCTGCAAGTGGGAGCCCGTGTAGGGGCTTTGATCAAAGAAGGGACAGGCAGGGACTTACTGTGCTTACTGTGGAGAGGCTGTACGGGCAGGGCAGAGTAGGAAGACCAAGTAGGAAGCCACCTGGACATGCGGCAGTGATGGCTTGTGCCAGGTGCTGAGAGTGGTTCAGTTCTAGACATGTTTGGGATATAGAGCCAGAGGATGTGTGACAAGCTGAATGTGGGCTGTGGGGAAAAAAAGAAGGGACCAGAGTCATGGCTTAAGCAGTTGGGAGGATGGTTTGACATTGACTGATCTGAGAAAACTGGCAGAACAGCAGTCAGGGGAAAGGAGCAGTAGCAAGAATCCCATTTAAACATATGAAGTGCATAGTACTTCTTTGCTGGGTAGTTTTTATGAGTCAAGTGGAGATGTCTATACTAGGGGTATAAATGGAGGAGTCACTAGCAGAAGCCCCCAAAGGAGTGAATGGAGAAAGAGAGAAAGACGCCTCAGGATAGAAACCCAGACACCCAACATTTAGAAGTCAGGCAAGAAAAGGCACCAGTGAAGAGTTCCAATGAGCCACCGGAAGGTAAAAGGGAGGCCAGGAGACTGAGGGAGGAGGGACTGACCAACCTGTCACATGCCACATGAGCCACAGAAGATGCAAGCTAGAGCTTGATTGGGGCTTGACTGTTGGATTCAGCATGTGGAGTTCATGGCAATCTTGACAATAAAACCAGGGGATGGATATGGTGCAGGTCATACTTGCTGGGCTGGGTGGGATAGGTTTGAGTGAGCCAGGCAGAGTGGACCCCACTTCTGCTCAGCCCCTCTCTCCAAAGGAAAGCTAGTGAAGCAGGAGATGCGCACCAGTCAGTTGGCAATTCTAGGCATGTCTTGAGTATCTCCACTTACCTCCTTGGAATTCCAACAGGACCTTAATGGGCACATCCGTCATCCCAGTAATACGAGGCTTATTGAGGCAACATGAGGACATTCCTGTGCTTGGGGAAGGCTCCACTGAAGTCTCATCAGGGTTCTAGTTGCTCACTCCTGGTTATTAGGATCCTAAGGAAATCATGTTTGTAAAGATGGATGGGCTGGAGGATATCTGAGGTGGAAATCATTAGTGAGGTCCCTAAGTGCCTCCTGTGGCCTCTGATGTGCCCAAGCATCAACTGAGTGAATCCCTTCCTAACCATCCTCCTGGCACCGTTGGAGGAGACTGCAAGACAGGTAGTCAGGGTGCTTCAGAGGGGCCAGGAGAGGCCCACCATAGTGGGGGACAGGGGACCCTGAGCAGACTGTGTTACACTTACCACACAATGTAACAAGGGGCATCCGGTCTGCCCAAATCAGACTCAGACCAGCTCTCTGCTGCCCCCTAGGCAAATAACCCCATCTGGTAAATGGGGAAACTGAGGCCCAGAAGGGTAGCATTGAGCCAACTCCCAAATATGTTTCTAGGGATGGAGGGGGTGCCAGTGTCCCAACTTCCCTGAACTTCCCTGACTCCCCCCGAAATGAGGCAGGTACATCCCCTGCTCATCACCAGCAGGTGGCTCATTCTACAGACTCTGCCTCCATGGTCCACCTCTGTGACCTCCATAGTCTGCTGCTGCCATCCAAAAATAGGTCAGTATGCACCACAGCAGAAATGGAAAACAATGGTCCTTTCTTCATTCCTCCGAGGAGCCAGGGTAAGCTCCATCAGGCCAAACATCTTAATGTGATAAAAAAAAAAAAAAAAAACCCCGCCTAGTGAAGGCTCAAGGAAAAGGGATAGGACGTAGAGAGTCGCTGGAGGCCTACAAGGTAGAGGAACTCATCTCCTCACCTCATTAGCTACCTGGGATGACCTCGAGGGGGCAGACAACACCTCCTCCCATTGGGTGGATGAGAATGTGGAGGCCTCTGGACCCAGCTCTGTCCTCAGCATCTCCCTCCTTCCTCTCATCCTTTGCTCCTACCAAACTCCCACCCATGAGGAACCCTGCAGAGTCCCACCCACATGATGCCTTGAGTGGTACATGGTGGACAATAATGAGATTTTTCTGCCACCTTTAAGCATGAACTGAGGACAGGGCTGGAGGTTGTGTAGGCCCAGAGGGAGAGAGGCCCTTGAGGATCTCAGACACTGGCTAGCACACGTGGTCCTTTGGAGCTACATGGGGAGAATTGCTGAATGGTAGCTGGAGGCCATGTGTCCAAAACAATAGGGGTGCTCCCTGCCCCCCAGAGCCCAGCATCCAGGTCTCAGCCACTTGGCACAGGGCTAGTGATGCTCCCTTCGACCTCAGTCCCAGAAGACCGGGGTTAGGTATGACTTCCCCACGGGCCACACCTGTGAGAACTCACCAGGCTGAGTTGTGTAGGGAGGTGAGATCTCCACAGGGTGGGTGGCTTGGGACCCTGAATGCCCCCAGCTCCAACATGTCTAGTTCCTTCCAAGGCCACCCAGCCCCCGCTGGCTTCCAACCTCACTGGCTTTTGGCAAATCCTGCTCAGCCAGGTCCTGAGAACTGCTGCCGGATGGAGTGAACTCAAAGGCCCTTTGGAAACCCAACAGCCCACCCAGGCCCTAGGTTCCTTGCGGTAGATGCAGAACTCAGTTCCTATCCCCGCCCCCCACCCCCAGAAATGGACCAAGGACAAAGCTTACCTCTGAGGACTGGGGCACAAGACTTATTTCATCCTTATCTGGATGTATTTAGGGCTCCTGGGATGTGACCTGAAAGCCAAGTGACCATCCAGACTGAAAATCTGTGTCGACCGGGGGTGGGTAACACCATGGACAAGGAGTGAATGCAGATTGGCAGCCACAGTTGTGTCTTCATCCAGCCCCGCCTGTGGCCTGGCAGGTGGAGTAGGCAGCCTCTGCTCCGATGGCCGTGTGACCTCATCCCAAGGTTCTGTCAGGCAGGGATGATTCTTGTCCTGGTCCCACCAGTGCTGGTTCCTTTGTCCATCTAGCTTGTAGGTCTGGGATGCTGTCCCCACCCCACAGCAGACCCCAGTGTGAATCCACTGTGTGGGTACTTGATTTATTTGCCCAGATGATGACAGCTTTGCTGTAACTTCTGGAAAGCTCAGTGCTGAAGGGTGCTGAGGGCCCTGCAGACCATGGCTTGACCTCCTGAACATTTCCTATTGTTTTGGGGAGCAGAGAAGAGCATTTCCTTTCTACTCCCAGACATCTTGCGTCTACAGGCATCTCCTGACCCCCATCCTTCATGAATTCAGAAGCATGAGTCTTTTCCCTGGAAAAAGGACAGGTTTTCTGGAACCACAGCATATTCTACACGCATGGAACCTTGGGAGCCTGCCACCGCTCCACTGTTCCTCACTGTCCCCCCAAGAAAAGTACTGAGCAGAGCCTGCTGCCCTCACCTCACAGGCAAGGGAATGAGTCCTTCACCATAAGCCTGGATGCCACTTCAGGCAGTGGGCTTAGTTATCCATTAGTTTACCCAGCAGATGCTTACTGAGGCCCTGCAGAGAAAGTGCCGGAACAGTGGCGACTGCAGGCTGGTGTGGTCGCCACCTGCTGGTGAGGTGCAGGCAGTAGATGCAGAATTACCCAAGGGAAGTTGCCAGCCCATCTCTAGCACAGCTGTGAATGGGCTGAGGGCTTCACATCTGTATCTCACTAGGCCCTCACCACAATCCCATTTTACAGGCAGGATTGGAGAGGTGAGCAGGAGCAGGCCCCAGGCCTCTGAGCCCAGGCGGAATTTCACATTATGCAATCAGGGGCATCCCAAGGAAAGCGGCAGTCCGTCCAGACACAGGCTGACTGGAGTCTCTGCCAGGCTGCCACAGCTACCCTGCCCCTACTGACAACATTCAGCTCTAAAAAGTTCACTAATGTCTTTTACTCACCTCACTTGCCCTTGCCTAGAACTTGAGACCAGGAAACAAGGTCTCTTTAGGGTCTCTGTCCACAGCCTGGGTTCCAAGTGAGAGGAAGGCTGCCTGACAAGGAATGGAGAAAAATAAGACAGAGAAATCAAGTACAGAGCAGGTCTGTGACCTGAACAAAGCAGTCCACACCAGTCACAATCAAGGAGGGGGTGCTACTCCCCAAGCCACCCTATGAGTCCAAACTCCAGCCGTAGGAGGGTAGCAGGCAGGAGAGTGGTTAAAGCCTCACTTTAGGAGCCCAGATCTGGCCAGCTGGTTGCAGGGAGGACAGGAAGCTGGAGGCTGGCAAGATTGGTGGCCTTGAGCCTGGGCGACATGGAAATGCCCAGGAGTGGCCGCCCTCTGCCATTGTTCAGGTGGCTGGACCACCACACTTTGCTGGCTTCACCTCACACAGGAGAGGAGGGAGATCAGAGGAACTCAGAACCTGTTTCTAGCAGGAGAACCTGATTGACTGGACATGCTGCCATTTCCCATGCTGGGGACTGACGATGGAGCAATGATGAACCCAGAATGGGCCTTACCATGTCTGAGGAACAGTGACAACCATGTCTCTAGGCCCACTGCTCTCTCCTCCCCCAGAAAGCACCCAGTTTTCCTGCCTCATGGCAGCATCCTGGCCCCAGAGAGAAGGCTGGGCTGCTGCAGAGCACCTCAGGCCTGATGCCTCCCATCTCTCCCCTGCAGGGAACATCATTGGCTCGGGCATCTTCATCTCGCCCAAAGGTGTCCTGGAGCACTCAGGCTCCGTGGGTCTGGCCCTCTTCGTCTGGGTCCTGGGTGGGGGCGTGACAGCTCTGGGCTCCCTCTGCTATGCAGAGCTGGGAGTCACCATCCCCAAGTCTGGCGGGGACTACGCCTACGTCACAGAGATCTTCGGGGGCCTGGCTGGGTAAGTGTGGGACCCTGGTGGGGAAGGAAACAATTTCTCCAAAATAGGATGGCTATTGAGCAGCAGGCCTATTTCCTCTTCTGCTTTCCTCATCACAAGGAGGTCATGAGAGTGATGGAAAGAGCAGGGTGGGGGGCCCAGCAAGGCCAAGGCAGGTGGCACCAATGCCTGTTCCACTCTACTGATATCTGCTGGCTCTCCAACCTCTCTGTATCCCCTTTTACAGAGCTCTTTTTAAGCCCCCTATAAAGGAAGAAAGCTTTTACTGTCAAGCCATTAGACAAGCTAGCACCTGGGTAGGGAGAGCATCTATTGTAGGAAACCCATCTGCTGCATGGGTAGGGGGAGGAGGCAGAGGTTCCTGCCAGAGGATTCCTTCCCACAGCTCTCTGGTGTTGTTTTTATTTTTTTTTTAAATTTAAGTCAGTTTCTTTTTTTTATTAGTATGTATTTGCCATGCATAATGATACATTCATCACATAGGGAATTTGTACCTGTACGTAACATGTCTTAATTCTTTTCTTTCCATTCTCTTCCTTCCCTTCAACCCTTCTTCCCCTCCCCATTTACAAAAGCTTCCTTTCCATTTTTTCCCTACCAATCTATTTTTTTTCTTTTCCCTTCTTTCCCCTTTTCCCCCTTCCCTTGTTTCCCATCCCAGTTGAACATAGCATTCTTAATTCACCCATGAATGTGACTTTGGGCTAAGGACTCGAGATGCTATGATAAAAAGATCTGTGCTTGTCCAAATGTTGCTTAGAGAGCAGAGAGAAACAGCTCCTCAAACACAGTGCAGCCTAACAGATCTTTGCTTTGAGGATATGTACCAGAGGCAGAAGCCACACAGCAGAAAACCAGATGCCCACCGCCTTGGAAAGGCTCCCACAGCAACTGTGTTTGCACCAAGCCTTGCACAAAGGATGAGATTTTTCTTCCAGGTTTATGGGAGCATAGACAGAGGGCCTGATGGCTGGGGCCAGCACAGTCTGCCTACTGTGGTCAGGTTCAGGTCAGGCAGCAGGACTTGGAAAGGATGAGACTGACAATCTTGCTCCACATGAATCCTGTCAAGAGCCCCTACAGGCAGATTCCAGAATCACTGAGGAACCTCATTCAGGATGTGGCAGCCAGTGTGGAATAAGGGTTACGTGGGTGCAGTGGAGGGGAGGACACCTGCTGGCCCATTTCAGAGGCCCCATAGATGGTGCATCTAGGAGAGGGAGGAGGAGACCTCATGTAGGGATTCTCGTGTTTCTGGGGTCTGCAGCATGTCTGGAGCAGTGCTTGGTGAGGTCTTGGATGAAATGTCTGGAGCTCAGAGGAAAGGTCCAGGATGAAGTGCACAGACTTGGTTCTGAGGGATTTGGGCAGCCTTGCGTGTGGGTCCATGGCTGCTAGCCTCTGAGGAGAGGCTGGGTCTCTAGAAAGCTGAACAATCAGGCTGTGGGCCTGGAGAGAACACTTGGGAAGAATGTGAGCAAGAGAGGAGAACAAGCATCTACTCCATGAATGCCCACAAGGGAGGAAGATTTTTGAGCCAGAATATCCCAAAAACCAAGGTGCTGGGGGCAGGATGCAAATAAGGGGTAGAGAACTTGGCTGCCTTGCAAAAACTGAGAATCAACAGAAGCCTACTGAAGTCAGTGTCCCTAATGCAACTGTCATTCTCAAGGGTGGGCCAGGAGCTATAACCACCCTGAGGATAGGCCCTCCCCTGGGACCAGAACAGAGCCCTCAGCCCCCATGGGTTCCCTGCATAGTTGAGATTCTGGTACATAGGGTGTAAATCATAGCCAGGCTCCTTTGCAAGGTCCACTGTGCACGCCAAAGGACTTCCTCTCTTTGGAGCAACCTGCAGCTTAGAATCCACCATCATGAGCCAAAGGCTCTGCTGGGAGCCATGGCTGAAACCACAGCTACAGGTCTGGGACAGCCCACACTGGCTCTGGATACAGCCCGTGGCCAACAGGTGTAGAGGCACATCAGGGAAGGTGTTTCAGTCTTCACACCCTTCCTAACATCTGCCCAACATCACCCCTGCCTCCCTGGCCTTGAGTGTCAGTCCCAGCATGATCCAGCTCCCCACACCTGAGGCAGGTCACTGTGCCACTCTGGTCCCTGCTCCTTTCAGATTTCTGCTGCTCTGGAGTGCTGTGCTTATCATGTACCCCACCAGCCTGGCTGTCATCTCCATGACCTTCTCCAACTACGTGCTGCAGCCTGTGTTTCCCAACTGCATCCCCCCTGCCGCAGCCTCCCGAGTGCTCTCCATGGCCTGCCTGAGTGAGTCCCCAGAAGGTCCCTGGCTGGACATCTCTCCCCAGAGCAGCCAACTGCCCCACCCCACCCCACCCTGCTGGGACCCCACCCCCAGGTGCCCATCGCCTACACCAGTCTCAGGACCTGGGATTCCCATATTCAGGTTGCTACAGATGTCCTTCTCTTGCCTCCTGAGCTAGACCTCACTGGACCCATGATGAGGGTCTCAGCCCCAGGTGCCCTTCCCTCCCCAGTGCTCCTGACATGGGTCAACAGCTCCAGTGTGCGCTGGGCCACACGCATCCAGGACATCTTCACAGGCGGGAAGCTGCTGGCCTTGTCAATCATCATTGGCGTCGGCTTCGTTCAGATCTTCCAAGGTAGGGCCAGGGCGGGAGTGTGGGCAGGGCTGGCAAGACTGTACTAACCCCTGACGTCTGGACCTCAGGACACTTTGAGGAGCTGAGACCCAGCAGTGCCTTTGCCTTCTGGATGACACCCTCTGTGGGTCACCTGGCCCTGGCCTTCCTCCAGGGCTCCTTTGCCTTCAGTGGCTGGAACTTCCTCAACTATGTCACCGAGGAGCTGGTGGACCCTCGAAAGTGAGTGGGGCACCTGGGCAAGCACTGGAAAGGTGCAGACCCATTGGTGGGAGAAGGAAGGCATCTGTCTGCACAGACAAGGGTCACCTGTGACTCACACTGGCCCTCAGCAGGTCTCGCTTGCTGCCCATGTGAATGGCCCTGGAAAGGAACAGGAATGCTGATGTGCAAGCCTGGGCCTGGTCTGGGAGGCTGTAGATGCATGAGAGCCCCTCACTGGACCTCAGAAAGCCTGAGTATCATTGTCCTTCTGTAAATAGATCCAGTGATTTGCATTTGGCCCAAAATTACACATATGCATGCAACATGGTCCCTACAGCTGAAGCCAATGACTCCATCTGATGCTCAGCCAGTGGTCTGGACAGGGAACTATTGCAGCCAAGTGAGCTAATGGATGGGAAGTCCCAGGGGAGACCGTAGACCTGTAGGCTGGTCTCTATGGGCACTTGGGGGATTTTCCAGGCTGATTTTGGCTTTTTACTGTTTTCTCTTCATGTAGACATTAATTAGATCTTCCTTTCAGGATACAGTGTTCCCTCCTCCCTCATCTGCCCTTCCTTCTGCCAACCTGTGATCAGGTGGGAGTGGGGGAAAGGTAGGGAGCAGTGTCCCTATGTCCTGAGCAGCAACACTACCCCACTTTTCTGCCCCAGTGCTCCTAGATGGAGGCCAGCATGGGAGATAGAGGCTCAAAGATGCTTCTATTACTGGGTCCCCTGGTCCCTCCCCAGATCCTGTCCCTCACACCAGGGGCTGACATTGACATCCTCTGACTTTCCTAGGAACCTACCTCGTGCCATCTTCATCTCTATCCCTTTGGTGACCTTTGTGTACACATTCACCAATGTCGCCTACTTCACAGCCATGTCCCCACAAGAACTGCTGGCCTCCAATGCAGTAGCTGTGGTGAGTGCAGACCCCTGCCCAGTCCCCAGCCCCTAGCCCAGTCCCCAACCAGCCTCACCCTCAGCCTTTGTTCTGTGCTCACTCAGACCTTCGGGGAGAAGCTGCTGGGCTACTTTTCATGGATCATGCCTGTCTCCGTGGCACTTTCCACTTTTGGAGGGATCAATGGCTACCTGTTCACCTCCTCCAGGTGACTGGGCTGGGAAAGGGTGGTGTGGTATAGCCAGGCAGGTGCCCTGATGTGCAAAAGCTGTGCTGAAGACCAAGGGAAGGGAAATTCTGGGTTGATAAACCTGCTAGTAGCAAAGGTCTGATCCCAACACTAAGGTAAAGAAAGCAAGAGGGAGGCTAGATGAAGGGCGTAACTATCTGACAGGACTGCTAGGGCCTGGAGCAGGTCAGTGGTGACAACTCGAGAAGGACATCAGGTCCACAGCTGAGACCCAGGATTTAGCTAGCAGGGAGGCTCATGGCCCCTATCGGTGTCTATCTCCGCCCTACTCCCAGGCTGTGCTTCTCTGGAGCCCGAGAAGGGCACCTGCCCAGCCTGTTGGCCATGATCCATGTCAGACACTGCACCCCTATCCCTGCCCTCCTCGTCTGTGTAAGTTGGGGAGGGGAGGGCAAGCAGAGCATGGACCCAGGGTCACTCAGTAATGTAGGACATTCTGGGTAATGGCAAGGATGAGTCCTTGGCTGTGATGGGCAGCATGCAGGGGGAGAGGGGAGTGGATGGGACCTGCCTGACCTCCTGGTGTGAGGCCAGCTGTCAGCCCCAGGTCCTCTCCCAGTGTGGGGCTACGGCGGTCATCATGCTTGTGGGAGATACATACACACTCATCAACTACGTGTCCTTCATCAACTACCTCTGCTACGGTGTCACCATCCTGGGCCTGCTGGTGCTGCGCTGGAGGCGGCCGGCACTCCACAGACCCATCAAGGTGAGGCCCTGGGCAGACAGGTTGGCTCATGTGCCACCCCTTCATCTATGCCAAGTACCAGGGACAAGGGCAGGTGACAACAGTAACAGTGATAGCAGCTTTTGCAGAATGCTGGGCTTTATATACAATGACATATTCACTCCTCCCAATGACCTTCTGAGAACAGTCCCTGTGTAGAATTAGGGAAAATTCCCAGTCCAGAGTTAGGAAAAATGAGGCCAAGGCATTTGTTCAAGGTCACACAGGCTGCCAGTGACACAGCCAGCATTTCAGATCACACATGAAATCAGCAGACCATAAACTGAGCCCAGCCTAAGAAACTTAATCATTTAGCAAGACCCTGTCTCTAAGTAACAAATAAAAAAGGGCTGGGATGTAGCTTGGTGCAAAGGCCCTGGCTTCAACCCTCAGTACCAGAAAGAAAAAAAAAAACTTCTATTTGCATATAAATCCTTAAGTGGAGAAGTGTTCCGTGCCTGAAATGTGGAACACCAAAAAATACTTGACCTCCAGCCAAGCCTGAGCAAGTCTGCACACAAATGCCTTGTGCATCTCAGAGCTGCTGAAACTAACAAACCCTCAATGGTCCTGCCAACCAGGCAATCCATGAATTAACTTTTGGCACACCGAGATGCTGCCAGAAGGGGGCGCCTTGTCAGGCCCCAAAAAAGGAGGAAGCACCTCAGACCCTTGAGGGTGGGGTGGGGCAGGGCAGGATAGCTGGGGCTCTTGCACCACTGCTCTCCTCTCCACCCTTGCTCAGGTGAACATCCTCATCCCTGTGGCGTACTTGGTGTTTTGGGCTTTCCTGCTGGTCTTCAGCTTCATCTCGGAGCCCATGGTCTGTGGGGTCGGCATCATCATCATCCTGACAGGGGTGCCCATTTTCTTCCTGGGAGTGTTCTGGAGAAGCAAACCAAAATGTGTGCACAGACTCACAGGTGAGCCTTGCTGAGGTGCCCAGGTCCCACTTAGGGATCTTGCCCCAGAGCAAGGTCTTGCATCTGCAGGGTGGGTAATGCAGAGCCCAGCCATTTCCACTTGTCTCCCCAAGAAGTGGCCACAGCCTACCTGCAGAGGGAGCAGCTCCCTGAAGTCCCCTGCCCAGGGGTGGTACCTGGAGGTGGGTGTCTGTCCCCAGGGATCAGGCCCCAAGGTCCACCTGTCCGTCTGTCAACCTGTCTGTCTGTCCTCAGAGTCCATGACACGCTGGGGCCAGGAGCTGTGTTTCGTGGTTTATCCTCAGGGCTCCCCCGAGGAGGAGGAAAATGGCCCCTGCCAGCCCTCCCCACTGCCCACAATGGACAAGCCCTTGAAGTCACAATGAGATGTTTGTAGACACCGAAGCAGCTGTTTTTGTTTACATATTGTTTATTGAGGAGCTGTTTTGCAAAAACTTTTTTTTTTCCTGGAAAAGAGATAAGACTCTTAGAGGCCTGTCCTAAGGAAGCCCCGGCAATGTGGACATGGCTTCCAGTCTTAGCGCTGCCCTGCTAGCTTTTCCTGAAAAAGGCCTATGAATAAACAGGGCTGGTTGTTTGCTTGTGCTCAAGGGAGTCCCTGGTGGACCCGGATGGGGGTGGGTGGTGGCATACTCCAGTAGGGGGCGCATGTTGTAGTTGAAAAAGTGCCATAGGGTCTTGGTATTGTGGGGCTTTGCCTCTTGAACCAGGGCTGGCTCCACTGGGCCCCAAGCTACCCTGCCCCGCACCCAGATCTCTCCATGCCAACCTAGCATCAGCCCCCAAGGAGAGTCCTGGGATTCCTGGCTAGGATTATCATTCTTCCCTGAAATGACCAGAGTAAATGCCATAACTTCAAAGTTTACAATCTCTCCCTGGTCTACATTGGGGAAACTGAGACCCTAAGGCAGGATAGGATGGGTTTGACCTCTGATTTTTGCAGCCTTGGCCTGTTATCTCCTGTGAAAGCACACAACAGCATGTCCTGGGGTCCTCTAACCCATGCCCTCATTTCCAGCCATAGTGCCCAGAAGACAGACCCTGCAGCCAGAGGGCAAAGGGCACCAACCTGGCCAGGCCCATGCTGCCACCACAGGCAGGATAGGGCAAAGTCTCCTAGCCCAAGCCTGCTGGGAAGGACAGCAGGAGGGTTCAGTGTGGATAAAGCAACCAATGCTCCTTGAGCCCCTTTCACTCCTCACTACAGTTCCTGGCACAGATGGGGACAGGGAAGGCAGCTGGTGCCACCAAGGGGTGAATGAAGCAAGAAGCCACAAAAAACACTCCATGGAGCCCTGTCTATTCCCACCCACTTTTCTGGAAATGGCTTCCCAGGTCGGAGCTGGGGAGGGGCTAGGATGCTTGTGTATACTGGTCTCCAAAGACATGTTCATCACTCCAGTCAGCCCCCAGCCTCCCCCACTGGCCATGTGCACCCAGGGGTGCAGTATGCTGATGTTGCTGCTGACTGAGGGCCATGGACTGGTCTCTCTCTAAGAAATGACTCAGACGCAGGGTAGAAATGACTGTGTATTCCCTGGTTACAAAGCGGGGCTGTGGCAGTCACCAGTGTGTCCTGTAGGTCAGCAGACCAGCAGGGCCTCATCATCACTGGCCTCCAACATTGGGGAACAGGGTGGCAGGGGGCTCCGGCAGACCCCCAGTGGCTCTGCTGAGTGGGGGCCTTGGGTGCTGCTGGCTGCGGGAGCCTGGGGCTGGGGGTCCTGGGCCAAGCAAGACTCAGGAGCTGTGTCCACAGTGGCCAGGCTGTCCACCAGAGGGTCCCTGCAGGCTTTTCTTTCCCTGTCCATAGCCCTGTACTCTGGGTCTTGCAGGCCTGAGGGCAAGGTCACTGAAGGTCCCACCTCTGGTACATGGCCAGGAGCACTGGGAGGCCCATCCCCAGGTGCTCTGGGGCTGCCTGTGTCCGTGCAGGGGGCTGAGAGGTCTGGGGTGGCCCCTGGGCCAGGATGGAGAAGCCCGTCACCCAGCACTGTCTGTGATGTGCGCGCAGCAGTCAGCAGTGGAATCTGGCCTCGAGGTGCCCGTGGCCGGTGAAACAGCCGGTTCCAGAGACGGCCAAGCCTGCGGCGGGAGGGGCCTCTGCGGGAGGCATGTCGCCTCATCTGTCGTCGCATGGCTGTGCGAAGGTTCTGTAGCACAGAGGCCTGGAGGATGGGGCCACAGCTAAGGATCTGACCAGGCCACTCGGGCAGAGGTTAGCATACCCCCAAGGGCCCTGATGCCCCAGAAGACTAACTTATGTCTCTCCACCTGGCTGTTGCCCCCGGAATCAGCAGGCCCCAGTCCTCACCTGCCCCTCCTTTGATCCCTGAATCAGCCCAACCCACATGCAATCCCACATGGCCCCTCTGCCTCCTGTTCTTGGGTGCTGTCTCGGGTCCAGCAGGAAGACTGAGGCCTGTGAGGCAAAATACCATCCTGGACTCACCTGAGACGCACTGTAGACAGGGAAGTCCTCCACAGGTGGGATGAGGCCCTGTGCAATGAGCTGGCCATAGGATGGGGGGGCTTCCCGACGTACAAACTCGGCCTCCAGACGCGTCATCTGAGTCTCGAAGGCCCTGAAAGCAGGAGGCAGAAGGAAGGTTGGCAGGGTTGGCTGGGACTTGCCATAGCAATAGGACTTGGGGGTCCCACCTCTCTACCCAGACATTGAGAGACACCTAGACCAGCATGCACAAGAGCTGTCCCCAAGCGGATAGCCCACGCCTCCACCTGCAAACCCACAGCTGAGCACACAGTGAGCCTGGTGTAGCACCCACCTGTACTCCTGCGTGCGCAAGGAGTAGAGCTTGAAGGCACAGCCCAGGGCGATGACCAGCAGCAGGCCACACACCAGGCTGCCGATGAGTGCGGCAGTGATGACCTTGCGGGGCACAGCGGCCAGGCAGCCGTGCTCATCGCTGCCATCCTGGCAGTCCTCCTGGCCGTCACAGCGCCACGTCTCAAAGATGCACAGGTTGGTACCACAGTGGAAGGTGCCAGGCTGGCAGGAGAAGCAGTTCTTCTCATCAGCACCATCAGGGCAGCTTTTCTGGTTGTTGCAACGGTCAGCAGGTGCATAGCATAGGCCGCTGCCCCCCTCACAAGGGTACTGGTCAGGTGGGCAGGCAGGGCAGCCTTGCTCATCCCGGCCACTGGCACAGTGCCACCAACCATCACAGCGCTGTGGCTCTGAGAAGCAGCCCTGGTCTCCTGAGCCACCACTATCCCCATCACTGCTGCTGCCACATGGCTGCTCCCATGGGAGGCAGTAGCCCTTCACCTGGTAGGTGGCATTGAAGCCGTGGCCGGCGCTGCGGGCACGGGCATGGTAGGCCACGGTGAGGCGGCCCTGTGCAGCCTCGAGGCTCACTGGCCGGTGGTTGCTGCGGTAGGACAGCGTCTGCAGCAGGCGGTCCCCACGCTCACCCAAGCCCTCATACACCTGCACATAGTCATCGTAACCCAGCCGTAGCTCCAGCTGCAGCAGCACACGCCGAGGATCCTGCGTGTCTACCAACCACGTGCAGTGAAGGTCCGAGGGCCCTCGGGCTGCACCAAACAGGTCTGGGGAAGCGAAGGAACCATAGAAGCTGCCCAGCCGCCGGCCACATGCCAGGTCAGGGCAGCCAGCCTCGTCGGAGCCATCACCACAGTCCTGGGTACCATCACAGCGCCGCTCCACTGGCAGACAGCGTGTGGAGCGTGCCCCACTGCAGGGGAAGGTGCCCCCTGGGCACAGGCTGCCAGGTGACTCAGAGGCGGGTGCCGAGCAGTTGCCTTCATCAGAGCCATCTCCACACTCATCTACAGTGTTGCACTGCCACGGGCCCGGCAGACACTTGCCATTGTCGCACCGGAACTCATCTGCCTGGCAGGACACTTGACCCAGCTTCCCTGTGGGCAAATGGGTAGCAGGATGCAGTCAGAGGAGAGAAGATCCCCCCTCCGGCCCCAAGACCTGGGGCCAGGAGTGGACAGGTCAGCATCTCAGCTGGGCCTCGCAGGGCCCAGGAAGAGGTAGGATCAGGTGACAATAGGCAGAGACTCCTGGGATGCCCAGGTGCGCTCAGACCCTGACTCGACCATTGGCTTGTGAGTTCCCCTTCTAGCAACCTGTGAAGGTGATCAGTGATGTGCAGAGGCAGCAGCTTGACAGCCTCACCCCCATCTTATGATTGATAGGATCAGTCAGGGGAGACCCTAAGGGAGCAGGAGGCCATGAACAGTGCTGCCCTGGCTGGAAGCCCATGCACTGAGTGCTCTGTGATGTCCCTGCCCTGCCCTGCAACCAGTATCACCTCGGATGTAGGAGAGGCGGAAGCCCTGGGCCTGGCCAGAGCTGGAGGCATCTGAGTGGAAAAAGATCCAGACATGGTCACGAGCAGAGATGAAGGCAGGTGGGATGGCAGAGCCGCAGAGCCGGAAGGCCTCTTGGCGAGGCGGAGCTGCAGGGCCCAGCAGGAGCCAGTCCAGGGAGCACTGGTGGGACTCTTCCACATCAAAATTGCGGAAACTGCAGAGGCAGATAGGACCATGGAAAGGGATGAATAGGCTGCCCAGGACAAACACAGGGTGATCAGTCCAGAGCTCGTGGCAAGGATGGCCAGCCCTGCCTTTACCCACCACCCCTGTCCCATGTCTCCCATGATGCCTGATTTCTCCACTCCCATGAAGTCAAGGGCAGCACCATGAAGAATCAGCACATCCATGGACAGTAACCATTGCACTTAGCTCTGCTGTAGTTCTCTCTTCCCCTCCATCAGTATACACGGCACCCCCAAGCCAAAGCCAGAATGGGGAATGTCAGGAGCCCCTGCCACATTTGCCCAAATCTCCAGATCCCTCCCACACTAGGTCAGCTAGGACAGACCCAGCACAAGCTTCCAAGCATGGGTACTGAAGTCAATGCTGTGCCCTCAGAGCTAGCCAATGCTACAGCTAAGTGACAGTCACCTACAAACACTAGCCCTGGTCTCCCTGTCCCACACCCATGACCCTGTGGCCATGGGGAAACCAAGGCACAGAAACCAAGACAGCCCCTGCTCAGACCTGTCACATCTATGTTCTTTGGTTTTTTATTTGTTTTGTAGTGCCAGGGCCAGAACCCTGGGCCTCACTCATGCTAGGTGAACACTCTAGCACTGAGCTACCCCCAAACCACATCCATGTCCTTTGGGGCTATGGAGTTACTGGGCCTGGCAGGCTTCTGGATGTGGGCACCTAGGAGAACTACAGCAGACAAAACCCTAGCCAGCTGTCCCCATGACCACCCCCAGCAGGGCCTCCAGCCTCCTGCTGCTCCCTCTGACTGCCTCATACCATTTCCCTCTGCACAGCACTACAACTAGAGGCTCCAGCCTGTCTCCTGTCCCTGCTGAGACCACCTGAGTTCCTTTGGGAGAACTCTGATATAGGCTCCATGCAACTTGGCCTTAAGCCTCCCTTGCAGGACAGAGGACAACTGACACGGCTAGGCTATGCCTGCTAGTTCCCAGGGCTGCCTTCCTTAGACCCCACAAAGGAGGCTCCAAACAGAAAGAGCTCGAGCTCAGGCCCCCCAGCCATGGAGACCTGGGCAGCTGGTAGACTTGTGTACTCACATTTCTAGCTCCCACATGGTCACATGTATCCTCAGACATGTGCTCTCACCCATGCCCTCTGCACCTAGACAAATGTGTGCGCACCCATGTGCTCTTTAAGCATGGGCTTGTGCAAGCAGACATGTGCTCATGCACACATGTACATACTCTCTAATCTCTGCATACCTATGTGTGTGCCCTCCACGACCATCAGATACACACACATGCTCACTCACCCAGCACATGCAGTCTCACATGGATTCACCTGACATCCAGACCCCTTTACCTGATGGTGATCATGTCCCCGCGGTCCCCCTGGATGTACCAGCTGCAGTTGGTGCCTGGTGGGTAGTTTAGGGGCCAGGCTGGGCTGTAGATGACACCACGCCGTTCTGTGTGCTGCTCCAGCTTCCCACTGCAGGCCGCTGTTAAGAGAGGAGGCTGAGAAATGCACGTCCCACCTTTAGGTGAGAAGCAGATTACGGGGTATTGCTTGACCCCATGGCTTAACCACAGGCTTTCCCCATGGAGATCAAGTCCAGCCAACAGCGGCCATGACAGGGGCAAAAGACTTCATGGAAGTAGTGTACACGGGGATGTCAGGGAAGTCACTTGAACTCAGGGCAGTGTAGTCCCCAGTCCATGCCATGTGCCCCCCTCCACATCTCTAGCAGACCTAAGAAGGAGGCATCATCAGTTCCCATTAGTGTCCTGCACCTCCAAGGTATAATATCAGAAGGCCTCAGGGCCTTCTGCAGCCTAGGCCTACTAGGCTTACCTGGCCATCTCACTACGGTTCCTGCCTGGCCTTCCTGGGGCTTGCCAAATGCAGATCTCAGCCCCAGGAGGACAGGGGCTTTGTGACCCAAAACATATTTACTGAGCATCTACTACACACCAAGCAAAAGTAATAGGCATGCTGAATAAGCCTGGTGAAAGCCCTGCCTGTGGAGCCCATGGGTACAGATAGACTTAATGGCCCTGGAGAAGTGAAGGTTAGGAAACGGCCTTGAGGGAGGCAGCAATGTCCAGAAGTGGCTGGAAATGCAAGCCAGGTCTGAGACACCCATGTGGAAATGGGGTTTTTTCCTGAGTGTATGTGAGACACCACTGGAGCTGGCTGTTGGAACCAGAAGAAACTGAGGCTCAGAGAAGGGAAATGTCTTGCCTAGGACCACACAGTCAGTGGGTAGCAGAATCAGAATTCACCCTGGTCCTCTGGTGGGCTCAGTCTCTCACTGCTGGCCCTATGCCAACAAGTATTTGGGGAGTGTCGACTGCATGGTGTGGTGGTGATGAGCACAGAGCATTCCATCAGCCAGAGCAGGCAAGGAGCCCCACCAAACCACTGGCTTCCCAGCTGAGCCCACCCAGCTTGAAGGGGTCACCCTGGTGTCCCCAGGGCCAGGCAGTGGCCCTTGTACTTTTCTGCACTGCTCTCACAGCTCCCTCAACCCTGCACCAGCTGGTTTATCTGACCTGGCCCATGGCAGACAAGGCCCATTTTACAGATGAAGAAATTGAGGCACAGGGAGAAAGGTGATGATCCTTTTCCCTGTGCCCAGTGACATCACCTCCTCCCCTCCCACAGGTGGCACTTTGCCCTGTGGACCCAGAAGCTGCATTTCTCTGGCTCTTGGCAAACCTCTCTGGGACCCCAAATAGGGCAGTGGCAGAAGGGAGGAAAGCCCTCTAGCATCCACTTATGCTTTTAAAACAAGCACACAGAGTGCCTACCCACTGTGCCCACCTCATCCCTCCCAAAACTCCCTCACCTCCCAAGTCCCCATGGTCCCTTACATAGGAGGGAGACTTTGCTCTTGTAGAGCCCGGGTGGGTGCTCCCCCCACCCTTCTGTGCCACCCTGATTCCTGCTTAGCTTCAGCCCTCAGGCTCCAGGTCCCTCTTGGGAAAGTCTTCCCCAGGATACCCCCAGTGTAGTTTCCATCCCAACCTCTACCTGTCCCTCCCAGCCTCTGTGTGCCTGGGATTGGTAGCTGACAGGCTCCCACAGGAGGGCAGTGCTGCGATGCTCTGATCCTATGCTCTGTCCTCAGCAGCCTGCACAGTGCCATGAGGATGGTCAGTCCAGGTGCCCCTCCTGAGGGCCAGCCATGACCTTGGGGTTATCCAAAGCTGTTAACTGATAGTTCTCAAGAACACCAAAGAGTTAGAACAGAAATGCCACCCTTGGCCCACAACAAGGCTGGCCACCATCAGGTCACTGTCATACCCTCAGTAGTCCCAGTTTGAGGAAGTGCAAGCCAGCACCTCTGTACCTGGCCTCACAGGTGATCCTGGGAAGCAGCCACCCATCTCTCTGTTACAGCTCCAGAAAGTGGAAGCAATGTGTTCCACTCCCAGTTGGGCAGAGCAGGCTGCAACCCAAACATGGAACATGGCTCCAGCTCCAGCCTGGCTCCTGCTGGTGGGTGAGGCCACCAGCCATGTGGACCTCACAGAGACTCCTGCTGACCTGGGATACTTAGATTTCTCCTTCCCAAGAGTGCTGGACAAGAGGGTCCTTGGAAGGAAGGGCCATCGAGGATGGGGCATATCGAAGCTGGGAACACATGGAGTCTCTAAAGCATGTGTTAAGCCAAGTACTAGGCCATAGTCAGGGCACTGAGTTGGTAAGGGTAGGGGCCAACTTTGGGTCATCTGTGCCCTCAGCCTCAAGGACAGGGCTATATCTGTGCCAGATCTTCCTGAGAGGATGGACATAACCCTGCCCATCTTGTCTGGGTAGTGGCAAAGGTCAGGTATCTGACCCACACTGGCCGCAGGCCCTCCCTCAGGTATCTCTGTCTACCTTGCCCTTCCAACCCACTGCCCAGCCAGAAGACTTCTCCCTCTTGCCCCTGTCTGGTCACCTGTTCAGGAAGTGGGAGGCCTGTCACTCCAGATGCTTGCACCACTGACAGCCCAGCTCTGTCTATCCACAAATAAAGCACTGAGGCCCCCTAACGCTGGCCCAGAAATTCCCACATCAGGTGGGAATCAAGGGCACCAGCCCTTAGTTAAGTGTTTGCTCTTCTCCAAATGGGGCCAAGAGACCAGCTCTGTAGAGAGTAGGTTGTATAGTGCTGGTCCAGCCTCACCCAGAGGGAAAGTGAAACAGGAGGCAGGGCGAGGGCTGTCCCAGGAGCTGGAAGCTGCATCCTGGGCTGACTGCACGCCACTTGACCACAGGCCTGGAGAATGGCCCAGCTCAGCCAGTCAGCCCCCCAGCTCTCTGGGACAGGAGCCTTACCCCCAAGCCAGTGCTCCACTCTGGAACCCAGGCCCAGACAGGGACAAGGCTCGAATCCTGGGCCCACAATGCCAGGCATCCCATTCTGCCTGGGGCCTTGGCTTGGCTACCCATAAAATGAAGCCAGTGTGCCTGTTGCTTGTATCAGAGGAATGACTGGGAGATCCAAGGAATACCATGATCTCATGATGCTGAGGGAGTAGGGAGCAGGGGACTCTCCAGGAAGCCCCATAGGAGAGGGGGTGATAGGATATGAAAGGAGGGGTGACAGAGGAGAGATGGAAGAACTGTGCACTTGAGGGGTACTGATACAGGAGAGGGACCTAGGAGAGGACTGTGTTTAGGGAGTCTCTGATGCAGAGGAGGGATTTGTGGGAAACTGTGCTTTGAGTGAGAGTCATGAAAAAGTGGGACTTGGGGGGATTTAGGGGCAATCAGAGAGGTCTCTGAGCATCCAGTTGGAGGGGACCTGCTTTCACATTGGCAGAAGTTTGTCTTGGTCTTCGGTGGCCTACTCAAGTGGGAAAGAGATGACTGGGCACTTTTATAGACAGTGTCCTCCTTTCCTGGTCCAAAGGGTCCTCAGATACTCCTGAGAAGACAAGAGCAAAGCCTGAGGAAGCACAATTTGCAGATCCAGTTTCCAGAGGCGATCGATAACTTGGACAACCTGCCTGGTGTAACCTGAGGACAGCGACTCAGGAGTCCCACCGGGGCCCTCGGGGAAGCTGTCAGCTGAGTGGAGAGGGCAGCACAAACCCTGGCCGCTCACACCTTGGAGCCTCCCTGAAGGCCAGAGGAGGTAGTACCTGACCTTCTGGAGCAGGGCAGGAGCTGAGAGGCAAAAACCTGTGAGATCTCCAGGTGACCCAGGGAGAAGAGGCTGGGGGAACAGTTCTTCATTCAGGCTTTCACAGGAGGAATTGCAGAGAAAGCCCTGGAAAAGGCAGAGTCATGGAGCCCTGGTGGGAGGAGGTGCCTCACACAGCCAGAAGCTGGTCAGCAATTCTGGAGGGATCGAAGGTGGACTCCAGAGCCCCAGGGCCCCACAGTACCACCCATCACAATCCAAGCTGTGCAAACAATGCAGGACACCAAGGGCACTATGCATAGGCACAAATGTGACAACGGCAGGCAGCTTCTAGAGTTGGGCATCATGGACCCTGCCAGGCCTTGACATCTTGACAGCTAAGAACAGCCACACACGAGGACCTGGATGGATATCCTTCTCTCTCCCAGGCCACATGATTAACCTTGTCCCTGAATTATCACTTTTGTATACCTGTGGTATGTGCATGTGACACATATGTTGAGGACAAGGTGTCCACCCACCACCTCAGCCAGAGAGCCAGCTTGGGCTCACCTTTATAAGCTGTAGCCCCCCTTTCCCTCTTCTCTCACAGATACCAAGCCAGGCTGGGTCAGTCATTTCCTGGAAACTGAGATGGGAAATTACACTGTCCTCTGTGGCTGGGCCATCAGGCAGGGCCCTGGGCCAGCCCAGGTCAGCAGAGGTCTGTCTGCACAGAGCATGTTGCTTGGGTGCAGAGACAATCAAGAGGGGGACAGAGGCCAAGGCTTTAAAGTTAGCAAGGAGGCAGCCTCTGTGGACCCTGGGCTCCATCCTCTTTCACACATACATGTGCATGTACATGCGCGCATGCACACACACACACACACACACACACACACAGTTGCTAGGACCATAGCAAGCATGGCCCTATGACACAACCCCTGATCCTACACTTGTTGGTCCCTGAGCAGAACTAGAATACCCAGGTGGCTCCTGCCCCACCATGCAGTACAGCACACAAAAAATAAGTCCAAGGTCCCCAAACTGGGACCATACATCCTCCCTGACTATACCTTGACCCAGCATCATTATGAAAACATTTGTGCTTACTTGAATACCTTTTTAGAGTTTGCCAAGGATGACTATATATACAGACTGCATGAGCAAGAGATGGTGGGTTTATCAAGGTATATTGATCATAGAACAAGCTGTCCTAGTGTCCCTTCTCAGAACACTCTTGATGGCAATGAGCCTGGACCTGTGCATTCTCCAACCCCCAGCAGCCCTCAGCAGCAAGAGATTGATCTTCTTGGCCATCTCTCCCACTCCTGACAATTTTGCTGTGCTGAGCATCAGGTCAAAGCCCAAAGAGAGCCATCGGATGGCCAGGCCAGTGTGACAAGCAGCTCATGCTGCCAAGGAGGCTGGTATGGAGTCCTCACTGTGCTTTATAACATACTGAGTGTTCTGCCAGCCAAAGCTATACCTCTGTCCTGCAAACTTGCTCTCCCAGAACTCACCTTTTATGTGCAAAGCGCCAGTTTAAGGCTGTGCCCTCCTGACCTTCTGTATGATGTTCATACACCAAGCCATTGATCTCCTCCACCCCATCTGAGCATCCCAGGACTGGGCACCTGACAGCTAGAGCCCACCCTATAGCCCTCAGACCCATTCAGATGAGTCAGACCTACGCTATTCATTCTGCCCTGCCTTGATTTTCCTATGGACGCCCCAGTAAAGGTTCTGGCCCCTACCTTTCCCTCACTCCTGCTCCCGCCTAGCTAAACCTAGTAATTCCCCCATGGCCTGTAGGGTATGATACGTCCTTTTACAAATCTTCTCTCAGTGGTGTTATCCTCTCCATGCCATCACTCTGTAAATTAAATCCCAGGCATTATTTTAACACAGGTGGACATCCCATGGTTCTCAGGAACACCATGGTGTACACAAGGCACAGTCTGGCAATTGTACAGGGCCCCAATAGTTTGCCAGTGGTATTAAACCATCACATGCCAGGTATCATGCTGAGCATCTTACCTCATTGGTTCGCTGGATCCTAATGAGGTACAGCCTGATATCTTAGCCATTTAACAGAAGGGAAAACTGAAGCTCAGGAAACTGAAGCTTGTCTAAAGCCAAATAACTCTTTCGTGATGCAGAAAAGATACACAAGAACTGGTTTTCCCAACAAGAAGGCAGATGACTAGAGGGTAGAGCCAGATCCTGAGTCCTCAGAGGTTACTAACCCAGAAGGGCTGGGAGGAGAAGAGGAAGGGGCTTACTTACCAAAGGCAGGAACTGCGCTGCTGAGCCTCCCAGTGAGAAAGAGATTCACTGTGGGAGACACAGAGTGAGTCAGTGGAGGGGAAGTGGGCTCTCAGGGTCCCAGAAGACAGTCTTGCGGGGCCAGGAGACAGGACAACAAAGTTGAGACTCAGAGAGCTACCAGACTTTCCCTCCCATCACTGGTCCTTCTGCCTGTAGGAGACAAAGATGAGGACTCCAGAGGGTCTCAGAACCCACCTGGGCACATCCATAGCCAAAGCAGGTGCATGCTTCGCGCCACATTGCATCACCCCCTGCCCTGGAGTTCAGGAGTTTCCCATGAGTCTTGGAACCACCCATCTTGGATGGGCCCTGGATCAGCCCAGGTGAGGTCCTGCCTGTCAAGAAGGCTCCTGTCACTCTGAAGGGCGTCCTCCTTTCAAGTGACTTTGCCACCCACCTAGTCCCCCCAACAGCCAGGGAGGAAGAGGGACAAGTTCTGATTATATCTGCCACCTTTTTTCTCTGGTACTAGAGATTGAACCCACGACCTCTGCACTAAGTTACCTCCTCAGCATTTTTATTTTGAGACGGGGCCTTACTAAGTCACTAAGTTGTCCAGGTTGGTCTAGAAATTGCAGTCTCCTGCCTCAGTTTTTCAGAGCGCTGGGATTATAGGTATGTGTCACCATGCCCTGCTGTGGGGTCTTTTGCTTCCACCTATAGCTCTGTTTAGGGATCCAGGCCCAAAAAGAGAATATAGACAAGTAGGAGGGCAAATTCCTGAGGTTCAGTGTACCTTTCTTCCCTTACCAAGGATGCCAAAGGAGCCTCTTTGGAAGTATCATTTCCCTCCTGGAGAAGGAGCAATTGCCCTTAGCACACCCAGGCTCTTCAGGGCAGAACCTCGCCGTCCAGGTTTCCTGAGCACCCAGGGGTGGTCTGTCTGCCCTGCTCCCCAGGAACACAGTAGCTCAGAACCCAGAGCCCATGATACCACCAGACTAGAGGGTGGCACCGTGGGGGCATGTCCCTTATTTGGATCAGCCCTTGCATTGCTGGGACAAGGACCTTCCCCAGCCTGAGAACTCCCTGCTTCCTAGGGGGCTGAGGAAGGCACAGTTTAAAAGGAATGGGGTTCTTTTTCATTCAGTCGTTTCACTGGCTTCAACAAACCTATGGGGTTTCAGAGCCCTCATTGGTGATATCACAGGTTGTCCCCTAGTGACCCCCAGCTCTTCTAAGAGCCTCCCTCCTCCAACAAGGTAAATAAAAGAGCCATGTGGGTTGAGGATTTAACTCATTCCTTCCCCTGGTCCTCCACGCAGGCTGTGGAAAAATGGACAGAGAAACTCCGGGGCAAGGAAGGAGCCCTCCGGCCCAAGGTGCCAGGCCTGGACAGGTCCCTGGCCTTCCCCAAACACACCATCCAGTGCTAAGCAGACCCACACACTGGATCTGAGAAGACATAAAGGGAAAATGAATCATTTTCGCAGCTGCCCCCTCCCCATCTTTCTTCTGTAGCACCCACCCCAGCCCCAAATCCAGGCAGGAAATGGTTCCTTCTTTAGAGGGCAGAAGGCCGGGCCTTTGTCTCCAGCTCCCGAGGCCCCGATCCGCAGGCTGAGCGCAGGCGGGCGGGAGGGACTGGAAGCCGCCCCTGCCAACCCGTCGCCGGCTGACCCCAGCCTCCAACGCGATTCGGAGGCCTGCGCGCCGCTCTTCCCGGGCGCCAGCCTCAGGAGTCGCCCTCCCAGACCTAAGGCCCTGGCAGGCCGGGGCGGGGGGGGGGTACGGGCACGGACCCGCGTTCCCTGCAGCCTCCCCGCGGGAGCCACCGCCGGCTTTGGGAAGGCCGGGCCGCAGGAGAGCAAGGGGCAGACCGAGGAGGGAGAGCCGGACCCGCCCGACCTGCGCGGCCCACTCACCGAGGCAGACGACGGCGAGCTGCGCCCGGGTGCCCGGAGTCCCCTCCGGCCCGGCGGACGCCCGCTTCTCCATGCCGTGGCCAGCCGCGCGCTGACGCCGCCTCCTGCGCTCAGGCTCGGCCTGGGGCTCCGGCTCCGGCCGGCGCGCGCGCGGCTGCGGCTCCCGCGAGGTCTTTGTGCGGCGGCTGTGCAGGCCCGCAGCGCGCGGGGCCACATAGGCCGCGGGGTCACGGGCCCCGCGGGGGCTCAGCGGCGGCCGCCAGGGAGAGCCCCCGCGCGCCGCTGCCCCCGAGGCCCGGGTGCCGCGCCGAGGCCGGCCCGAGCCGGGGCCTGCCCGGCGCGCCCATGCCCCGCCGCACGCAGCCTGCCCGGCCCCGCCGCCCTCCGGCCGCCCGCGCTACGCGCAGCCCGCCGGGCCGGTGCCGCCGGCGGTGCGTCGATGAGTCTGCCCGGCTCTCGCCTGCGCCCCGAGCCTGGAGGCCGCGTCGCGCCAGCCACGTGACGCTCCCGCCGAGCCGCAGTGGCGCTAACAGGGCGGGCGGAGGCGGCCGGGGCGGGCCGGGGGGGTGTGCCCCGCCTCGGGGTGCTAGACCGCTCCAGGCGCGCCGCCCGGGCCGGGCCGAGCTCGGTGCTCCGAGCTGGGGGTGCGCCCAGGATGCCGTGCAGCGCTCGCCTGGCCTCCCGGCCCGCAAGCTGGTCTCTCCAGAGCTGTCTGGGAATGAGAGGGAGAAAGGAGCTTGATAGTGGCACAGAAAGGGCTTCGTAGGGGACCTGACTAAGGCTTGTCTTCCTCCTGACGTGTCTGCCCTCATTTGTCACAGCTCGAGTGCCTGACGTCTCTGAGGCAATGCCCCTCAGAAGACAGAAGCCTGTTGGGGGGACATTGGTGAGCATCTCTGGAGATCTTCCTCCCTCCCTCCCTCCCAGGAATCCCTGAGCACCCAGGAAGGGCAGGAGGTCTGCTTTTCAGGCTTGGGGCTGCCACCCCTCAGAGCAGTCAACCAAGTGGTCGTCTCCAGAAGAGGCAGAAAGAGAAGAGACAGAAAATGGTTGGGAGTGGTTTAGAGTCAAGAAGGGTTAATCCTTTTTCTTTAAAACCCATGCCAAATCAGAGGTTCCCCAAGGTTCTTAGGCATGGAGGCCCCACCAGCCTGAGCTTACACACTCAACTGACATCCACACTCACACACACTCATTTGACATTCTGGAAGGAAAACTGAGAGGAACAGATGTTCTATTAAATGTGAAAGTTGTACACAGACTAACACACTTCCTCACTTTCACCATGCAGAACACCTGGATTTTAATAAAAAGTTTTTTAGAGGAGAACCTTAGTTTTTCTGGTTTTTCTTGTTCTCTTCTGATTTCTTGAGTGATTTTTCCAAAGGAGACTTTTTCTTCAGAGATGTAGTAAAGGATTTAAAATCAAACAATGAGACACATTTCTGACTTACAGTATCAAGAACTAACCTACGTGTAATTGCTAGGCTTGCCACTGCCATGACCAGGCACTTCTCAAATGTTCAACAGCAGTAGGGACCCCTGCAGGGAGGCTCTGGAGTTTTGTCCCTATTGGAGGATGCTGTCCACTTCAAGGTACCTTTTGCAAGTTAGACAAGGAATCAAGGGAAGAGAGTAATTCCCCAAGAGTGAAATATGAGCTCCTATGTACACTTATCAAGTTATTCCTCGCATATTCTGAATCAAGTGGGAAGGGTCAGTAAACACTCCATAATCACAAAACATGACTGTATTTAAACTCTATCCCATCTGCTTACACCCCACTGTTAACTCATATAAACCTGCACAGCAGGGGACAGTCAAGATACCCAGGAACCTTAATCTGAATAGAAGTCACTTTCTCTGTTGCATAAGAGTTTACTGTCATAACAACAACAAAAAAATCCATCTTTGTCTCCACTCTTGGTACTGCATTCATCATGGATTTTCAATGTTTATTTGGATTTTTTCAAATGTTCCATTAAAATCTGATTTATCCTGAGTACTGAGATTTTTGGCTTCTTTCAATTTTGTGCCCAATGTGAGAGCTATGCTGATCTACCCTTCCCCCTGCCTTTGCTAGACCTTGGCTGGCACCCAGTTTCTCAGTCAGGCTTACAGTGGTCTAGTGCCCTCTAGGGGCTGCCTCACCCAGCAAGGGCCTTGCTGGAGGTAAGTGGTGTAGCCTGCCTGGTCCTTCCCCATGGCACTCTCACCATTTCAAGAATGGTCCCTGGCAGACCTACCTCAGATGCAGCATCCCTCCCTCCTGCCTGCAGTCCCCAGGGTCCCTCTACCTCTGCAATAAATATCTTGAGTCAAATCAAGTATTATCCGTGAGGTTTTTGTTCATTAAAACTCCAAAACTTGAAGCTAGTGGAGAACTTGGAACTGGGAAGAGAATGATGGGAATAGAAGATTTGCAGCATGCAGAGTAGCTGGCGTAAATAAGGAAGTTGCAGTAGGGAGGAGAAGCCCAGACATGGGACCAGGTCCTCCTGGTAGAAAGCTGGCCTTCTTAGGAGAAAGCAGAGCCCCACTCCCTCTCCCATGAACCCCATGCAATGTGGACTGTAGCCCAGGAAGGCCTAGGAACAAGGTAAAGGAGGACAAGCACAAAGGGGACAGAAGGGGCACAGTGGTATCCCACATTAATGACCTCCTCACACAACAGAGCTGCTGCTATCAGCCACATGCACACACACACACACACACACACACACACACGGAGCAGGCCGGAGGAACAGTAGAGTTCCCCACCTCTTCCTCCATCATTTACCCCTACAGATGCAAACTCAAGCCTCTCTGTCAACTGTTTACCAGACACTATAAAAATATTCTGGGCTGGATGGCAATCCTTTTTCCTGATTTCAAATAACTAAAATCCATTTGAGGATCAAAGACTAAAAGTTGTAAAATTAAGGACAAGGTCCTATGATCACCTGGTTCAGGTTCAAAACAGGTGCCTTGCAGGAAGGCAAAACCCTCTACTGTCTAAACAGAGCTGCAGGCCAGCACCTCCTGCTTCCATGGTCAGCATCTGCTCTGTTGTGTCCAACTCAGTTGATGCTCACATTATTCACTGGCTCAATAACTTTTACTCCAATCTCCCTGCATTCAACCTATCAATAGGATCTGCTAGTGTCCATTATCTAATTAGTAATATCTGCTCTCCTCCCTCCATCATTGGGGCCATGTTCC
This sequence comes from Hydrochoerus hydrochaeris, assembly GCA_004027455.1. Classification (NCBI taxonomy): domain Eukaryota; kingdom Metazoa; phylum Chordata; class Mammalia; order Rodentia; family Hydrochaeridae; genus Hydrochoerus; species Hydrochoerus hydrochaeris. Next base: position 544,130 of record PVLA01000246.1, on the reverse strand, counting down.
CAATCCCAGCCACTACCTTCTCTCTCCTGGACCTCTGCAGAAGCCTCACTGTGACTCCAGCCTCTCATCTTTTTACCGTGCACATTAAATCATACAACTTGCAGAAAATTCTCCAGAACATACTTCAAAGCTTTTAGCCCAAGCCTTGTGATCCTGTGAAACTAGCTCTGCCTGCTGCCTCGTCCAAGCCTCGCTCCCCACCAACTTGTCCTGGCTTCCAAATGTTTGCACTATTCCCAGAGATAATTTTCACTCTTTCTCTTTTCACCAGAAAAAACAAGAGGCTGGAGTCAGTCACTGAGAATTCTGAGCAAAGTTCTCAGCCTTGAGAACAGCCCCTACAGAATGAGGACAGACTGATGGGCCCCCCAGGTCTCCAGGGTCCTGTGGGAAAGAAGAATTTCAGGCACCCAGAACCAGCTGTTTACTCAAGCCAGTGCTGAGAAAGGTCTGTCTACAGTTACTAGGCCATTTTTCCTTGGGCAGAAATGATTCTTGGATGCTTTATAAGATCCATTCTTATGAAAACAGTATCTTCTAAATGCCTATTTTAGGCCAGGCCTGGTGGTACATGCCTGTAATCCCAGTACTCAGTAGGCTGAGGCAGGAGGATCACTGTGAGTTCAAGACTAGCCTGGGCTACAAAGTGAGTTCAAGACCAGGTTAAACTGCATAGCAAGATCCTGCCTCAAGAAAGGCCAAAAAAATAGCTATTTTGTTCTCATAAACATTAAAATCCATGTTCTCCAGGGATTTTTTTTTTTGCAGTGTTAGGGATCGAACCCAGAGCCTTGTACATGCTATGCATCCTACCATTATGCTTCACTCCTAACCCCGTCCAATGATACATTTAAATTCCAGTCATTTAGGCAGAAATTACCATGAAAACCTGTGATGTAGTGTTTCTGGATGGGGGTTAATGTTGTATGACTTTGAAGTAAGATGGTTTGTGGATAGGAAAGGGATATAACAGGAAAAACAGCTTTAGAGAAAAAGGAACCATTATTTATTTGAATTAAAACCAGGAAAGCCACCATGAGATGCTATATTGTACCTACTAGGACAGCTATGAGTAAAAATACCAATAATAACAATCGTTTTCAAGGATGTAGAGAAACTGGAACTCTTTAAAATTGCTGGTAAGAATGTAACATGGCACTGCTGCTATGCAAAATAGTATGGTAGGTCCCTAAAATAGTAAAAATGGAATTACTGTGTGACCCGGAAACTATTCCTTGGTATATACCCAAAAGAACTGAAAATAGGGTCTTGAGCAGATACTTGTACACCCCAAAACACCCTAAATGTATACTATAATATAGTATAAGACATCTTTCATCTTTCTTACTTCTATTAAGCAATAACTTCTTGCTGGGTATGGTGGCACACAACTGTAATCCCAGTACTCAGGGCCTGAGGCAGGAGGATCACGGCAAGTTTGAGGGCTGCCTAGGCTACATAAGTGAGTTCAAGGCCAGCCTGGAATATATAACAAGACCCTGTCTCAAAAAACCAAGATAAATAAATAGTAACTTCTCATTTCCCTACCCCTTACTTCTCGGCAACCTCCATTCTGCTGTCTATCTCCATAAATTTGTCTACTTGAAGTACCTCATATAAGTGGAATCACATGGTATCTATTCTTTCATGATTCACCAGATAGCTTTTTTTTAAAGAGGAAAAAAAAAACAGAAAAAAGGTAGAAATATTACAGAATTTCAAAAAAAAAGGATAAACAGTAAGAGATCACTGGTTGACAAATTACCTATTGTCCTTTAAGAAATAGTTGTTCAAGTTACAAAATTAGAGCACACAAAGTAGACATTCAAGCACTGAGACTAAAAACAGATCTGTTCAACAATCCAACAAGAACTTAGAAGTATGGTTATCAATCCTACACACTTAAATATTCATGCAGTTATGTCTTTTACAGTATTTCCTATTTCCTCTCTTTTTACAATAGCAATTATACATTTTTTAGAATTTTATTTAAAGAGAAAAAGAGCAAAAGAAAAAAGGGTAGCAACAATGCAGAATTCTAAAAGAAAAAAAGAGAAAAAAACACTAAGAAATCATTAGTTGATAAGTCACATATTCTCATCTTGGATGTAGTTGTTCAAGCTACAAAATTAAAGGATACATAGTAGACATTCAAACAGTGAGACTGCAAACAGTTCTGCTCAAAGATCCAACAAAGATTCAGCAATATGGTCATCTATTTTACACACTCAAACATACATGCAGTTATATCCCTTAGAGCCCTTTCTTTTCTTCTCTTTTTTACAATAGCAATTACACATTTTGTGTTTTATTACTCTTATAGTTCTTATTACTTTTTACACTAGAGACACAATATGATATTTTTAAATATGATTCTTATTTATTTCACTAATGAAGATAGTCTCAAGTTGTCACCATTTACCTATGAAGGCCTCAAGATCATCCCTTTTTATAGCTGAGTAATATTCCATTGTGTAAAAATACCACATCTTTTTCATCCACTCTGCAGTTGATGGGCATCTTGGTTGTTTCCAAGATTTAGCTATTACAAATTGTGCTGCTATGAATATGGGTGCACATATATCACTGTGATATGAACTTGTCAGTTCTTCTGGGAAAATACCCAGGAGGGGAATAGCTGGATTGAATGGAGCTTCCAATGCGAGTCTTCTGAGAATTCTCCATATGGATTTCCATAATGGTTGCACCAGTCTACACTCCCACCAACAGTGGAGCAGTGTTCCTTTTTCCCCCACAGCCTTGTCAACATTTGTTATCAGTTGATTTCTTGATGACAGCTATTCTTTCCGGAGTAAGGTGGAATCTCAATGCTGTTTTAATTTGCATTTCTCAAATGACCAGTGATGGTGAACATTTCTTCATGTATTTATTTGCCATTTGTATATCTTCCTCTGAGAACTGTGTGTTCATCTCAGATGTCCATTTTTTCAGAGGGTCTTTGAATTTGGGGGGCTTGATGTTTTTCAATTCTTTATATGATCTGGATATAAGTTCTTTGTTTGAGGGGTTGCTGGCTAAAATTCTTTCTCACTCTGTGGATTTTCTTTTCACTCTGTTGGTGATTTCCTTTGAAGTGCAGAAACTTTTCAATAATATGAGATCCCAGCTGTTGATTCTTTGAAGTGTTTCCCGTGCAGTTCGCATTTTGTTCATAAATTCTCTGCCTACCCCTATGTCTCCAAGACTTCTACCTATTTGTCTTCCAGTAGATTTAGTGTTTCTGTTTTAATATTTAGGTCTTTGACTTCAGTTTTGTGCATGGTGATATGCATGGATCTAGTTTCAGTCTTCGGCATGTGGAGAGCCAATTTTTCCAACACCATTTATTAAAGAGGCTGTCCTTCTTCCAGTGGACATATTTAGCCCCTTTGTCAAATATCAGGTGGCTGAGTGTCTTTGTAGTTGTGCTTGCATCTTCTAATCTGTTCCATTGATTCTCAGGTCTATTTCTTTGCCAATACCATGCTGATTTTATCACTGTGGCTTTGTAGTATAAATTCAAGTGAGGAATTGAGATGCCTCCTGCCTTGCCTTTGTTGCCCAGAATTGCCTTTGCTATTCTAGGTTTCTTCTGTTTCCAAATGAATTTTAGGAGTGTTTTCTCTAGATCTGTGAATTAAATCAATGGTATTTTGATTGGGATCGTGTTAAATCTGTATAACAGGGGAGTACTGCCATTTTCACAATGTTGGTTCTTCCTAGCCAAGAGCAAAGAATATCCTTCCATTTTCTAATATCCTCTTCAATCTCCTCTTTCAGTGTAGTATAATTTTCAGCATATAGGTCTTTTACATTTTTAGTTAGGTTGATTTCTAAGTATTTCATTTTTTTAGATGTTATTGTGAAGGGTGATATTTCCATAATTTCTCTCTCGGTGAGTTTTTTGTTCATGTACAGGAATGCTATTGATTTTTGAGTGTTGACTTTGTATCCAGCTACATGGCTGAACTTGTTTATTACCTCTAGTAGTCTTTTAATGGAGTTTTTTGGGTCTTCTATATAAAGTATCATGTCATCTGCAAATAATGATAGTTTAACTTCTTCCTTTCCTATCTTTATTCCTTTTATTTCTCTCTCTTGCAGATGGCTTTTTTTAATGCACAAAAACAGATTTTGCTGCACAGAAATGGAATCACAATAAGCAGATTTTTTATACTTGGAACTAAATCAACAGCATCTCTCCATATTTTCATATGAAGTTGCTGTACCTTCATGTTTAGTACCTGCCCTAGGCTATACGGATAGCTGTGCAGTCACTTACTTAACCAGTTCCTGCTGGTAAACATTAGCTTGTTTCTAGTCTCTCTCTTGAACAACATTCTGTAAATGACCTCACAACAGGTCTTTAAAATGAGTGACTGGAAGTACAATTGCCAGGCAAAGGATGCATATTTATACATGATGTTCATTGCCAGATTAACCTACAGGGCAGGACAGTCCATACTCCCTTCAGTGGATATAAATAGTGCTCAAAGCCAGGCATGGTGACACATGTCTATAATTCCAGCACTCTGGGAGGCTGATACAGGAAGACTGCAAGTTCAAGTCCAGGCTAAGCAACTTAAGAGTTCAACTAGAAGTGTTGGTCAAAATTTAAAATTTTTAAATGGCTAGGGATATGACTCAGGGCAAAGGCTCTGGGTTCAATCTCCAATACCATAAAAATAAAGTGCTCACTTTTTTTCAGCATTTCTGGGGATATTCATAAACCTTTGTATAATACACACATACTTGGAAATATAAGTAGGTTCAGTTGCAATCCACTGCAATAAAGTGAGTGTTGCAATAAAGCAACTTACAAAGTTGTTAGTTTCCTGGAACATATAAAAATTATATCTATACTATCTATTAAGTATGCAAGACATTATGTGGTCTTTAAAAACTGTGTATGTACCTTAATTAAAAATTTCTTCACTGCTAATGATCATATGGGTTCTTGGAAAAATGGAACTAATAATCTTGTTCCATGCAAGTTTGCTACTAACCTTCAATTTGTACATAAAGCAATACTTGCAAAGCACAATAAAGTGTCATGCAATAAAATGAAGCATGCAAGGAATTTTTTCTTATGTGGTAGGAGAAAAAATGTCACTGTTTCAATTTACATTTTCTTTACTGAACACATTTCCATGCTTATTGGCCATTTGCCTTTCTTCCTTTGTGAACTGCCTATTCCTATCTTTTGGAATTTGTTTCAAGGGGGGAAAAGTATTCAGAGTATATCATGCCTCTTTCAGCATCTCAGAAGGGCACTTCTATCAATAGAAAGAATGGGCTTTGAAATTCCTCCTTTAGCAGAGGAGTTCCATTATATTTTATTTTTGCAATTAGTGAATCATTAACATCATAGCAATTGAAATAATCAGAGCCAAGAAGTTTATTGGTGTCCTTCCAGCTCCCTACATCTAAAATAACAAAGAAAAAAGGCAAGGTGTTTGGCACTGAAAATACAAATTTACATTCACACCGACTGCTGAAGCCAAATTCAACTCAACATTGTCCCTGGCATGGGGTAAAATGTGTGCAGACAAAAGGCCACCAGAATCTTTGGAGTGAGCTTTCTTCTGTCATCCCTGGATCCCTATATTGTTGGCAAATGAAGTCATGCTAAAAACAAGGGACTGATAGGTTTCTACACCAACTGAGGAGCTTCAGAAATGCCCTGAATGTGTGAGATTATGGGCCTGAGCCCCCATGCGACTGCTTTGGAGCACTTTCTCCATGTCAAGATGCTTACAAGTAACAAGTCAAAGAGAATTTCCCTTTATGAAAGACAAAAGTGAGAAGTGGTGTGGTGTCTACTACTTAAAGAGAAGAGAGCCAGTTGAGAGAGTGACAGACAACATGAAATCCCAAAGATTCAATTGATTCTTTATTTAAGTGACATCCTATTGCCACTTAGAAAACAAACAAACAAACAAAAAAACAATGTTCTTTTCATTTTCCTTTCATTTGCTTGTTTCTGTAACTAAAGAGAAAATAATTTCAGTTGCCTTAATTTCAACAGCAAGAGTCAAAATCTAACGTGATTCTATTCTAAAGTGTGGCCACAGATGGCTGTGAAGTAGGAAAGGTGGGAAATAGAGGTAAATTGAGCACATCCAGAATCACTGTGAACTCAGAGTGCCCAGCAGTTTTGCTGTAACAATAATGACAATAATAATAATAATAGTGATAATAAGTAACAAAGAGAAACAAATCTTCAAGGAAACAAGTTCATTTTCACTTCCAAGAAAGGGAAAAAATCGCAAATTATTGTCACTCTTTGGTATATATCAGCCCAAAATTCATATGCTCTCAGGCAAGTCTTGGTGTTTGTTTTGGTTTGTTTGTTTGTTTGGTTGGTTGGTTGTTTTTTTGGGTTTTGGTTTTCTGTGAGGACTGGAAATTGAAGGCAAGTTCTTTACACAAAGCTGCATCTTCCACTTTCTTTCTACTTTCTAATTTTGAAACAGGGTCTCTCTATGTTACTCAATTCCCCAGGCTCAGCTCAAATCTATGATCTTCTTGCCTCAACCACTCAGTGTAGTGAGATTATGGGCCTGAGCCCCCATGCGACTGCTTTGGAGCACTTTCTCCATGTCAAGATGCTTACAAGTAACAAGTCAAAGAGAATTTCCCTTTATGAAAGACAAAAGTGAGAAGTGGTGTGGTGTCTACTACTTAAAGAGAAGAGAGCCAGTTGAGAGAGTGACAGACAGCATGAAAAAATTCTCTTCTCTAAAAGGAAACATAAATTGTCCAAGGAAGGAGACACACCTGAGAATTAGAATGCTCTGAACTATAAGTAACAAAAATCTAATTTATGTTTTCCCATAGGGCTCTGGTCTTAGAACAGGAATGCAGAGAGAGACCTGGAAGCAAACTGATATGATGTGTCCCTCATTCCAACTCCTCTCTGGGCCTGATCTGTTCTCTTGCTCAATATCTAACTCCTCCAACCACATGGCAGAAAACATGGCCCTACCTGGTTTGTACATCACAGGCCAGTCACCCAAATTTCAGTATTATGGAAGGGCCCTGATTGTCCCAGGCTGATCTGGAGACTTTCTGTGTGGGTCCATCCTGGGTCAGAGTCCAGCTGTGGTTAAGGACTAAGACTGTCTTATCTTGAAGTCTTATCTTAAAGCCATTCTTTAATTCTCCTGTAGCATACCCTGTAACTTGCCATATGTATCATTCAGCTTTCCCATTGCTGGGAAAATACCTGAAATTCACAATTTAAAAGGGAAGAAATTTATTTGGCTCACAGTTTTAGAGGCTCCAATCCATGGTCAGCTGGCTCCAAGGCAGGAACATCATGGCAGGGCAAACCTGCTTTACTAATGGTGGCCCAGTAGCAAAGCAGGCAACAGCTGCTGGACAGAGCCAGGGACTAAATATAGTTGTTAAAGGTGCAGAGTGGAGAGAGACCACTGAGAAGGCTCTGTATAAACCACAGCTGTTTATTCACTCTAGTGGAAGTGGGCTGAGTCCAGAGAGCAGGATCCGCAAAAGCAAGGGTGGAACAAAGGATTTGAAAGGAAGGGGAAGAGTTTGCTGTCTTGAGGAATTTGGGGGCAGAAATATTGTTGTTGTGCTCCAAAAGTGCAGGACAGATGTGAGTGTGGTCACGTTTCTCAGCATAAGTGATGCAGATGGACACGGCTTTGTTCTTCTGTAGTTTCCCACTGTGCCTGCCAGTAATGGCCTCATCCATCAGGCATGGCAATAATACTGTATGCAAAGTCACATCTCCATGACCCACACAAACATCCCCAGAAGTATGCTTTACTAACCCTGTAGGCAGCTTCCAAAACAAATCATGTTGATAGTCTAGCTTATCTGTCATACCATGGGACTTCCAGTTGGAAAGTTTTGGGTCGCACATGGATTTTCAATCCACTTGGGTGAGTGCCTAGCAGAGGAATTGCTGCATTGCACAGTAGTAAGTGAATGCTTAACTTCATAGGAACTTCACTCAGGAAGAAATATATAATATGAATACTACTCTCTCTCTCTCTCTCTCTGTTTTTTTTTTGAGACAGGATCTTGTTATATAGTTCAGGCTAGTCTTGGCTGTGGTAGCTTGGCATAACTGATGCCATCTTGAGCCCTGCATTTAACTAGTGCCCTGTTTTTGACCCAAGAAAATGGAAAATTACTCAGGTTATAAGTCCCATGAGAAAAATAGAATGAGCTGTACCCACAGAAGAAAAATTAACCTGCTCAACAAAAGAAGCAGGATACAGGTGTCAACCAAAAATTAATGTAAGATTCTAGCTAAATTGTTTCAAACAGGATGTCTTTTTGTGGTTCTCTGTATAAAAGCTTTGTAATTTTCCAGTTTGTGGCCACTCGGTGAGGCTCTGAAATGGGTCCACACAAGTGGTCGCTGAGCTCAGCTAATTAAATTCCAGATTTATCAATTTGGCTGCTTGGATTCCTATACTGTTTACAAACCCACTTCATTGGCTTTTTTATGTAGCCCAAATTAGCCTCAAACTCACAGTAATCCTCTTGCCTCAGCCTCCTGAGTGCTGGGATTACAAGCATGTGCCACCACACCCGGCTCAGCATCTCTATTTTTAAAAATTGAATTTATAATTAAACTTCTATTAAAGAGAGCTGCATGCTCAGATGCTCTTACAGGCAAATTGTACCAAACAAAGAAGAAATCACACCAATTCCATATGTTATTTTAAGAAAAATGGAACAGAAGATAATTAATTATTCCCAACTCACTTTATGAGACCAAATTCTCTTGGGATCAAAAGCAAAGACCTTGTAAGAAAAGAAAGCTATAGGCCAATATATCACATGAATATAGATGCAAAATTCCTAAACAAAACACACAAAAATTTAATTCAGCAGCACAATAAGTGAATAATATATTATAACCAAATGGATTTTCTCACAGGAATGCAAGGCTGATTGGTTCAACACTGAAAAACCATCAGTGTAGGTTTTTTTCCCCATCAGTGTAATTTTTCAAAAATAGAAAAAGAGCAAGAAGCTGGGCACAGTGGCTCACTCCTGTAATCCCAGCACTAGAGAGGCTGAGGCAAGAGGATCTCCATGAGTTCAAGGCCAATCTGGGCAACATAGTGAATTGATGGCCAGCAGTCTTGAACTGCATAGTGAGACTCTGTCTCAAAAAAGCCAGAGAGACAGAGAGAGAGACAGAGAGAAAGAGGAAGCTGGGCATAGTGAGACACGCAATCATAGCACTCAGGAGGCTGAGGCAAGAGGATTAATATTTGGAACCAAAAAAAAGAGAGAGAGAGAGAGAGAGAGACTTGGAGCCCAGACAGTCATAGTAGTGCTAAGAGGCTAAGGCAAGAGAATTGCTGTGAGTTCAAGGCCAGCCTAGGCTACATAGTAAATTCAAAGGAAGCCTGAACTACATAAAATGATCTTGTCTCAAAAAAAAAAAAAAAACGAAAAACAGCAACAACAACAAAAAAGAATTGGAGTCCAGCTTGTGCTATGTAAAAAGTTGAAGATTAACTTGAACTATACAGCAAGACTGTCTGAAACAAACAAGCAAAGAGTGAGTTTATTATATGCAAACTTTTAGAAACCACCCAAAATGTTGGGGGAACTGAAGATGGAATGCATATACTGACAAATCTGTTTACAAGTGGATATCTTAATTAACTGAGAAAGAAAGGATCTAAGACAGTATGGGGTTGTTTATTTGAGACTGGGTCTCACTAAGTTGCTAAATTGCCCAACCTGGCTTTGAACTCGTGATCCTCCTGCTCAGCCTCCTGATAGATGGGATTATTGCCATATTGAGTTTAAGACTGTTTGACTAACTACTATAAGACTAAAGCTAAAAGAACTATATTTAAATTATGTTCTTGTTGATATATTTGTTTCTCAAAAGGATATATGTTATGACTTCTGAAACTACTCTCTTTGTATCATAAGGATAAACAAGTAAGAAAACAAGACAGGCTGTTCACTGATTGAGAAAAAAGCAGAAGAGAATCCTAGGATGGACAATGAGGTGCTAGACTAAGTTGGAGATATCAGCACAAACTCATTTATTGAAATCTATTTATCTATTTATAAATGTATATGGGGAAGAGAAAGAGAGGTGTACATGCACAGTTTAGAGTGATATAAAAGTTCTTTATGATGCTGTTTCAGAGCTGTCTCCAGGAGGGGATCTAGAAGCAGCAACTCCCCAATAGCACCGAGTGAAACCAAGGCTAGCCTGATCTATATAGTGAGATTCTGTCTCAAAAAACTGAGAAAGAGCTGGGCAGAATGAGAGCCCAAGAGGCTGAGGCAGGGGGATCACTGCAAGTTTGAGGCCAGTCTGGGCTACAAAGTGAGTTCAAGACCAGCCTGAACTGCTCAAAAAGACAAAAGATGAGAAAGAGGGAGAGAGAGCAAATGTATTTTGGACGGATATGAGTGTTTTGGGAGTTGGGGGCAAAATGTTACTGTTTGTATTTAGATGTCCCCCAAAGCCTTGTTCACACAGAGGTAGGTCTTCTGGAAGGCAATTGGATGGGAGGATCATGGCTGACTTGCTATCGGGAGACAGGGTCTGGTCAGAATAGGCCCATCCCTGGGTGCCTGGCCTGGAAGTTATGTTTCTCTCCTTATCTTCTCCCTTACTCCTCTTCTTCCTGGTTGCCATGAGGAGAGCTGCTTTCCTGTGCCCAGGCCCTTCTACCATGCCTTCCTTCCTAGCAACTGGCAGACCATGGACTAAAAACATGAGCCAAAATAAACTGTGGGTGTTGAATATTGCCCCAGCTGGGAGAAAGAGGCTAAGATATTTTCCGGGAAACTGCTTGACTGAATTTCAAAGTGGCTGTACCATCTTGCATTCTAGCTGGCAGTGAGCTTGAGTTCCAGTTGGTCTACGTCTTCACAAGCAATTAGTATTATCTGGATTTTGTTTTTTGTTTTTAGCCACTCTAGTAGGCATGTAGTGGTACCTCCTTATTGTTAGTAGTGCTATCAGGGTACAATGCTGAGCATCATGTTTATGTTTATTTGTATCTTTATATCTTCTTTGGTAATATATCAATTCCTATCTTTTGCTCATTTAAAAAATTATGCTGTTTTTTCATGGTTGAGGTTTAGGAGTTATTTGTATATTGTGACTAAAGTCCATAATCTTTCATGTGATTTGCACATATTTTCTCCTAGTCAAGACTTTCTCTTAACAGTGTCTTTCACGAGAATACATTTTTAATTTTAATAGAGTCCAACTATCAAATTTTTTTGTCTTATGGATGCTCTTGACATTGCACTTGAAAACTAACCCCCATAACCCAAGATTACCTCTGGTTTTTGTAGACATTTTATAGTTTTCTACTTTGCATTTGGGGGGATGGTCCATTTCGAAATAATTTTTGTGTAGATGTAAACAAGGTCAGTGTCCAGGCTCCTTTTTGTTTACCTATGGATGTTCAGTTGTGCTGTGCACCAGATATTTCTGTATTCTTCAATTTTACTTGGGGACTTAGTTATTTGAACATGTTTGATCTTTTCATGACTTTCTTTTCTATTTTTTTAGGCAGAATAAAGCAGCATTGAGTGTAGGGTTAATGTTTTCCCATTATCAGTCAAGACCCTAATGTTTCTCATGATGCCCATGATGTTCCTCTCATGAAAATGGAGAGATTCCACTGTAAGTGTCTCTGGAGGAAGGAGTCACTATTCCCAGCTAGCCAAGTGCTCTACCACTGGGCTACGGCACCAGCCCTATCACTTATGTTTTCTAATTCTCTATAAAAGTTCAACACCTTCATATTTGACTATAAACACAGTTAGAAAGCATATACACTCGATTCAAACTGTATTAGGAAATGTGGATATGTGGACTTTTTTAAAAAAGTTACATGGAAATATAAAATATTTCTTTTAGGTGGTTGAAAATATCAATTTCTTTTTGTGGGAAAAAAAAAGCTGTTTTTTAAATTACAAAGTCATCCATCCTTGAATTTTAAAATTCAAAAGTGTATAAGTGGCTTAATATGGTGATGCATGCATGTAATCCCAGTATTCTGAGAGGCTGAGAGAAGAGGATCACAAGTTCAAGCCCAGCTTGGGCAATTTATCAACACAGCGATTTAATGAGACCCTGTCTCAAAATTAAAAATAAAAAAAAGGCTGAAGATATAGCTCAGAAGGCCCTGTTTTCAATACCCAGACACACACACACACACACACACACATGATGAAAAAAGTTAAAATCCTGCATAATCTCATCTCCTAGAAATAACCACTGTTAACACTTTGATGCATACTTTAAAATTTTTCTTCTCTTCTACCTGAAAATGTAGTCATCTTTTAAATAGTGTGGTTATTAATGTGAACATAATTGTTTATTTTCATTTTTTCCTTTGTTGATAGTTTCATCTGAGTGAAATTAGTCCTCACCAATTTTCTGGGCTGGGACTTTGTCTTAGACCCTATTTGTTCCTTACTAAGTTGTTAATTTCTTCTCAGATAGCCCTGCCTCATTTGACCCTCAGCTCTGCGGTGACCTAGAGAGTGTAACCCTGGGACACCCTTGCTGCACTTGGTCTTCCTGTGTCTGACTTCTCTGTCCCGCATCCCCGCGGGCAGAGGTGGCTCTAGTGTGCCCATGGCTCTGTTCTCAGCCCCTGGCCTGAGCTGCTTGAGAGAAATAGACAAGCACACTGTTTGGTGGGGAAAGGCTTTAAGGAAAGACTTCCACGGATGAATGCCGTCAAGTGAGTCAGGGTCCTTCTCTCGTGTCTGTCAGGGAGTGAGCCAGCGCCTCCTGAGCCCCCTGGCACCTCTCTTTTCGGCGCAAGATGCAGATGGGCAAACGCAGGAGCCAGACACACACCCACTCCGCGCGCCTGCCGCCCCGGGCGTGCAGAGCTCGCGTCTCCGCCGAGGTGCACACACAGCTCCAGCCGCGTCGCCGCACCCACCCAGCCCTCTAACCCAGGCCCACCCGACCTGCTTAGTTCCCGTTTCTCTGTTTCAGGTCACATTTTGAAACCCGTTGCCTCCACCTAGTGCCAGAACACAGCAGTTGCTCAGCAGTGCGGGAGACCTTTAAACCGGCCCTTTCTGATTTCAGGTGTGTACTGTAGACCGCGAAGCATCTGAAGTTTCACCACTTATACAAATTGTACAAAAGTAAAAATCTTGTGTGCAAAGATGGGAGAAGAATATTTTAAGACTCTTTTATAGTTTGACTAATGGAGCAAAATAAAACTATTTCTTTCAGAAGAAAACACCATTCATCTTCCCTTTCCGCTATCTGTGAGCCACTCCTGTGCACTGCCATCTTACAGTGACATCTCACGCTTTTTGTCATCTCCTTGAAGGCTGCGTTAACAAATATCTGACAAAGTGACCCAGATATATAAATAGCATATAATTCCAATATCTACTTTATATTTTCCTACAGTACTCATTTAAATATTGGTTTGGTTAATTAGTTCAGCTTTCAAAGAGATGCTAGAAAGAAATGTATGAAGTTTGGGAAAATTGCTGTGAATGTATTTCTCATTTGCTTTAGTTGTTTAAATCATTAATTTAAAATTTGGTGTCAGCACTTGAAAGATATTTTGTGAGATAATTATTCCTTCCATTCTTTTCCAGAATGTCTTTGATACACATAAAATAATTTTTAACAATTTGCTGCATAGTTTGCTTAAGGGGACATGATTTTCAAAAACTAGCATAAAAAATCAAATCAAGGGAGATCAAAATCTTTTTCTTTTTTTAATCTTTTTTAGACAGGTTTTCAGCATGCAGTTTAGGCTGGCCTCAAATTCACAGTGATCCTCCTGCCTCAGCCTCTCAAATTCTGGGATTACAGGCATGCCACGCCCACCCTTTGACCAACTCTTAAAACTAGAAATTACAGGAATTTGTTTACTAGGTTTAGAAAATAGCCACATTCCTAAAACATTTTGAAACTTTTCTTTAAGTGGAAAAAGTTGATTTAATGATTTGTACTGCTTCTACTACCATGATTTTTTGTTTTGATTACCTACAAATTAACAACCTATGAAAACATTTTCATTCAAATCAAGGTGGTAAATCTAGACTCAGGCAATTTGTTTAGTCTTTTCTTTGGCTTTTTTTCAGGACTGGGGCTTCAACACGACTGAGATTCATACCCAGAATTTATATATATATATATATATATATATATATATATATATATTTTTTTTTTTTTTTTTTTTTTTTTTTTTTTTTTTTTTTTTTTTTTTTTTTTTTTTTTTTTTTTTTTTTTTTTTTTTTTTCAAGGCAAGGTCTCACCAAGTCTCTGGGGCTGGACTCAAGTTTGTGATCCTTCTGCCTCAGCCTCCCAAGTACAATAGCTAGGATTATAAGAGTGTGCCACCATGCTCAGCTTCTTTAATTATTTTTAATTATTACATATATTGTGTTGTTAATTGGTGTTTTCCACTTATAAGACAAATAAAACACTTCTTGTGAAAAGAAGAGCTGACATTTATGTGCTGGATTTTGAGCTATGGGATTCAGGTGCCTGGTCTGAGCTCATCCTCCTTATGTCCCTAAGAGAGCAGGGATTCTTGTTACCCGTTCTGATAATAGGGAAGGAGACTTGGAGAGGCTGGGCCACGCGCCAGGACCTCAGGGCTGGCTCTGGAGCCAGCCTCAGCTGACGTCTGGCGCCGAGTGTACCTGAGGATCCGTTGCAGCAGGCCAGTGGGCTTTCTGCTCCGACTTCGTCTCCATCCGGGTCATCCGGCAAGCAAGGGACAGAGGACCCTGCTTGGGTTGCACAGTGCCGTACTGAGGTTCCAGGCCGCTCTCTGAGCCGCACCATAGTGCATTGCGCTAATCTGTTCTTCGATGCACCAGAAGCAAAGCAGCGCTGGAGCCCCGCCTTCACGGGAGGGTCGGTCCTCTGGGACTCCTAACTCAGCAGTTTAGGAACTTACTTCTCCTAGTCTTTGTTTTCCCTATAGTTCGTGTATTTATTACATTCATGTTTCAGGTACACATTCAAAACCTGAGACACCTCAAAAAGAGAAACATAAAAAGAACAAAGAGGAAAAGACCAAAAAGAGCTCAAGTGAAAGAAAGAAAGACCAGTTCCCCAGTCTCAGGATCAGTGCTGGGCCTGGCGCTTCTGCTTTTGGTGTCCAGAGAAGCCTGGGGAGCACTCGGAGCCAGGCAGGGGGTGAGCTCGTGGCCAGGATCCTGGCAAGGGGTTCCGCTGAGCCTTAACAGAAATGCCAATATTCAATGCACGTGCTGCTTTCCAGACTCTTTGTTTTTCTTTTAAAACGTACTATAATTTATTTAACTGTACTTTAAAACAAAAATTTTTTGGTTAAAATCAAAAAGTGGGAAGAAAGACACGTAAGAGTAAAGTTTGAATATTAAATAATAAAAGTGTTTATTCATTAGTTGTCCTATATTAAATGAAGGTTATCTTGAGCATTTCTCAGCTACTCTTTGTTTTTCCAGTACTGGGGATCGAACTAAGGGCCTTCTTACTGATCTATATCCCCATCCTGTTTTGTATTTTTCATTCTGAGACAGGGTGACACTAACTTGCTAAGTTGACTGGGCTGGCCTTGAAATTGTGATCCCCCTGCCTCAACCTCCTAGACTGCTGGAAAGATAGATAGATAGATAGATAGATAGATAGATAGATAGATATAGAGATAGAGATATATACAGTACTAGAGATGGAACCTTAAAAGCAAATACTCTACCACTGAATTTCCCCCTGCCCTCAACTACTTTGTCATTATTACAAATTACATTATCATAGGCACCCACCACCACCCTGGCTACAATTTTACGTTTTCTAAAAGTCTTCCTTAGTTAGGTGTGTTGGCACATTCTGTAATCGCAGCACTATGGGAGGCTGAGGCAGGAGGAGAACAAGTTCAAGCCCAGTCTGGGTAACTTAACAATTTAGACCCCAACCCAAAATAAAAAATAACAAATGAACTAGGGATGTAGTTCAGTGAAAAGACCCTAATTCAGTTCCTGGTACTGGGGAAAGAAAAAAAAAAAGGCCTTCCTTAACTCAAGATGTTTATGTACATATCACACACACACACACACACACACACACACACGCATCTTCCCCATACATATACACACATTGCCCTAATGCTTTTATAGTTTAGTTTCTGTTTTAATCTGTTTGGTTCATTTTGTTTTGTTGGGAACAGAGTAAGGTAGGCATCTAAGTTATTTTTCTTCAAGTTGATAGCCAATTATATTAGTCAGAATGAGTAAGCTAATTGCAATGGAAAAGAGGCCTTAGGCCAGGTGTGGTGGTGCACACCTGTAATCCCAGCACTCTGAAGGCTGAAGCAGGAGGATTACTATAAATTCAAGACCAGCCTGGGCTACATAGTGAGACCCTGTCTCAAAACAAAAGAAAAGAGATCCCTACTGGTATTACTTAGCACAGGAAAGCATTAATACAAGCAAGGATCCCGGTTCTCTCCCACTTCAGCACATGGTCTTCATAGGAGGTGGATGGGTCAGAGGTGACCCTGAAAGTTGGGGGTAGCACTTCCAGCCACAGTTCATAGGCCACAGCAGCTGTGTGACCTACCTGCCACCCCAGGATAGCAGGTCCCAAGATGAAGAGGGAAACAACAGGGGTGATCCCTGGTCACCTCAGCCCACCCAGTGCTGTTTCATTAGAGGCAGTGTAAGTTAATCACATTCTAAATCCTTGTCCCTGCATGGATTCTCTATTCTTATTTCTTAGCTATTGTGTATTTCTCTGCTCCTGTTTTAATTATTGAGTCCTTACAGTATTTGCTTTCTGGAAAGATAAATGCCAACTTTTTGTTCTTTTTCATTCATTCCTTTAGAATGGACAGTGCAGTCTTATGGTCCAAAATACAAAGGATAATAGCTTTCCATTGCTATTACAAACATCTGAGATAATCAATTTATAAAGAGAAAGAGCTTATTTTGGTCTACAGTTTTAGAGCATCCAATCCATTGTCAGTTGGCTGTGTTGTCTTAGGTCTATGATAAGGCAGCACATTATAGCAGGAGCATAAGATAGAACAAAACTATTCACCTCATGCCCGCAAGTAGAAAGAAGCAAGAGGGGCTCAGAAACCAAGTAGCCAGCTCACTGCCCTGATAAGTGGCTGTGGCCTGGCAAGCCACAGCCACCCCAGGGTGAGCACCATCAGTGTCTTCTGAGATCCATGCCATGTTGGAACTTAAGGCGCTCAGAAACCAAGCAACCAGCTCACTGCCCTGGTAAGTGGCTTTGAGCTTACCAGTGAGTAGGCTGAGATTCAAACATCCATCCCCCCCACCCCCTCATTAGCAAGTGAGAGCCAGCTGTTTTGCTTTGTTCTAATTAACGGTATTGCTCTATTCAATATTCTGTTTTGATAAGTTCTATAATGTTCTGTATTTCCTTTGATTCTGATACAGCTGATCCAAAGAACAACTATTGTAAAGAAAACAAGATATACTATAGTACCTATTACTGTTATCCCGGTAACCTGCTGTGATTTTCTGTACCAATTTCACTACACTGTCTCAATTGGCTTTATTCCATCTTGTTCTGTGGTATTTTACTACTTTAAAAATTAAAAATAAAAAAAAAGAAAGAAGCAAGAGGAAGAGACTGGATGCCTTTGTCTCCTTCAAGGGCACACTCTTGATGAACTAAAGACCTACCACTAGTTCTTATCTCTTAGAAGTTCCATCGTCTCCCAGTACCACCATTCTGGGGGGAGCCAAGCCTTTAATATGTGGCCCTTTGGGAACTATACATAGCACATACCTTTCAGCACCGGAAGAAACATAAAGGGTTTCTTACCGTACACTTAAGAGCATTTATCTCTGAGGAAAGGCTGGGAGGAGTGGAAGAGAGGGTTGGTGGTAAAAAGAAATATCATTCTTCAGTTGCTTAGAGGTATAATTCTTATGGCCTCTTACCTTCAAGCCTCCCAGGCTTTTCCCAAGGAACCCAGGGTGGGGAGCCATCATCAAAAGAGCACCCCCTCTCTGTGCCCTGACTGTCTGCATTTGTCTCTTGCATGTGACAAATTTGGGGGATACAACTATGCATGTCTGCATCCCCAGCACTGGCATGGGCTCTTACTCTTGGCAAGGTCCCTGATACTTTTCTTCAGTAGCAGCATAGCCTGGTTCTGGTAATCTACTCCCCCTAGGAGATTCTGATCTGCTTCCTGTCACTTACTGTAAGCTAGTTTTGCATGTTTTGGGATGCCATGGAAATGGAATCATACAGTTAGGTCAACTTTTTATTGCATACACATATGTGTGGTGCAAACAGCTTAAGTTCAGGGTTCCATGCATTTCCACTACCTGTGTACATTCGTGGGGAAAGCACACAGATCAAGAAGAAAACCTCCTCCTCTCTCTTCCCACTGACCATCCTTTCCCTCCTCCCCAAAGGTAACCATTCTTCTGGCTTCTATCACTACTAATTACTCTTGGCAGTTTTAAACTTTAGGAATTTTATTGTATGGTAACTTTGGTACTAGTTTAGGAAATTCCTAGATGGCAATAGTTGGACCATTCTCGGTGATTCAGAGTATATTCCTTTATGCAAATATGCAATGACAAACAAAACTCTGAAACATCACCCTGGATTTGGAGGCAGATTTATTTATGTCAACAGGCACTGATCTCTAGGGAAAAAAAAAGTCAGGCCCTGATCCTTGGTAGTTTGGGGTTTATATGGTATAAGCAGGCAGGAAGCACAGAAATAGAGTATTTGGTGATCTTTGGTTGGTTCTTACAATAGGCATCATAATGACCAGCTATTTCTAAATAACAAGAACTGTAACAGGAACCGTTACCTGGGCAACAACAGAAACAAATATACTGGGTAGAGGTATTTTCTGCTACAAATACACCACAGTGTATCCAGCTATTCTGTCATCATGGATGTTTGGATTTCTATGCAGAGCAAAGACCTAGGATCAGTGTGAACCAGCTCTACTCTGAGGAGAGCAGCCATGAACTATTGATGTATGAAACTGAGATGTAAACCCGACAACCCTGCAGGATTTTGGCCCTGGAGCAAACATATTTTAATTCCTGGTCCAGGGATTTAGTTCAGTGGCTCAAGTGCCTGGCTGGCACAAAGTCATGAGCTCAATCCCCCATACCAAAAATAAATAAATAAAATAATAATAATATTTTAATTTCTTTCTGAAAGTTATAAATGGATAAGGTGGGGAAGTGCAACTGGGATTAGAAATTGTTTTTACAAATGTGTTCTGATGTAAAATAGGGAAGGTTATGTCTCTGTGTGTGTTTTGGGTAAGAGGAGAAGCAGCTGACGATACAGATTAAGCCAGGCTTCCGAGTATGCAGTCATCCCTTGTATTTTGGAGATGCAGGCTTTCCACTGTGAGCCGGGACAGAATGTGGCATGCTCAGCCCTTAGAGGGCTGTTTGGATTTTTTTGTTTTTCTTCTTCATCGCTGAGAATCCAACCTAGAAGCACTCTACAACTGAGCAAGAGTCCCAATCCTGTTTGGCTTTCAGTTTGTATCTAACTTTCCTTTTCTCTGTTTTCTGTTTTCTTTTTCAGGTTGAAATGTCTCCTACTAAAGAGTCAGTATATTGAATCCTGCCTGGCCTGTCTCAGTATCAGATCTCCTCTGTGATGGAAGCTCATTGATTGTTCAGTTAATACATGGTACAGATTGTATTTATATGTAAATTCTTGCTGTAAAATAATTTTTAAAACGTTGACATTTCAAAAGCTGCCTTGAAAGGCTGCAGAAATTGATTTCTATTTTTAATTTCAGTTAATGTCAGTGGGAAAAATTCAGACTGAACAGTTTAATTAAAGTGGCATTTTCTATTTTCTTCTTGACTCTTTTAATTTCCTGGAAGTTTTATAAGAAATTAAAAGTAAAGAGTATCCTCCGGTTTTCTTATGAAGACAGCTGAGTTTCGTCAGGACAGTTTGGACTGCATGAAGGAGGTAGCTGCTTTCTACCTGCTGTGCCTCGGGAGTGAAGCACCCTGTAATCGGGGTGTGTGCTGGTGGCCAGAGCACCGTGGCAGCACAGAGCCAGGGTCCAGGATGGAGGCCATACCCTCTCAGACTTGTCACTCAGGTATCTAAGGCAGGTAGTGAGACCTAAAGAGAGAATGTGCTCCTTGCTCTGTAGATGTAGGGTCCCTGCTATGAGGCTGCCTATTATGCACTGAAAAGAAATCTTTTCAAAGAATGAACTGCAGAGCTGGGGGTAGCTCAGAGGCAGAGCACTCTACTAGCACGAGTAGGGCCCCGGCTTCTACCCCAGCCAAGTGCAGAGGTTTTTAAATTATGAAAGAAACCTTACAGATCAGAATAATTTTAGAGTGGAAGAGAGAAAAAAAATCAGGTCTAGTTTTACCACCCAGAGATGACAACCTTCGGTATTTTGGAATAATTCCATCCAGTCTTTTATTTCCTGACCATGGGCCTGTTGTCAAACAAGAAGCAGCATTTTGCTGTCCTTTTCTGTCACTGATTTAGTGACATCTTTCCCTTACACTCTTCTGAACTGTGTGACTCACCCCAGCCAGACGCGTCGCATTTCGCAGGGCCCTTCCTTCAGTTATTGACTGTTTCTCAGTTCACAGAGAGAGCTTGCCAGCAGCCCCTACAGAGCCAAGAACACAGAAATCGCCCTGTGACAGGCAGCTGGGGAGACCCAAAGGACGCGGCAAGGGCTGGGGTCGCCGTTTCCCACTCTCTGTCTCCTTCCTCTTGTGCCCAGAACCCGAGCTTGTTTTTCTGGGGGCAGCAGGGTCCGCGTGGGAGGCTCATTGTCGCGCAGGCGGGGAGGCAGGGCCAGATCGCCAGGCCAGGAAGGCGCGTGGGTCCGAAGGGGCGGCGCGGGGCACAGGGGTGCGGTTGCCACTGTCCAGCACCAGGCCTGGGGTGGCCACTGGTGGCTTGGGATCCGAGATGGCCTCGGCACCGGACTCCCAGAAAACCTCGGGCGAGGACCCGAAGGGGAGGCTCGTGGTCCCCTCCAGGGCACTCTGGCCCCGCAGGGTGCCCTGGGCCTCCGTGGTGAACGTGGTGACCCCCTTCAAGATGTCGCTCCCGGCGCTGCGCCATGACCGGCTGATGGCCTCGCTCGACCCCCTGGCCTTGAACAAGTACCCTCCGCCATCTGTGCAGCACCCCCTGATGCCACGGGCGCTCTGGGGCGACCAGGAGCCCCTCTCCAAGGTCAGAGCCGCAGGGAAACCCTGGGTCCTGGGTCCAGTCCTCTACCCCATCCTCGCCCGTCTGTGGCACCCCAGAAGAGGCTGGGGCAGGGCCAGCTGGAAGAGACCCCCGGGGACCGCGCTTCTACACTGCTCGCTGGGAAACAAGGACGGCTCTGGGAGCCGCCAGACTAGGCTGTGGCCCCTGGGGTGGTCCCGCGTCTGCCACCTACCCCAGTTTCCCCCACACTCCCGGCAGCGGGGTCTGTAGGGGTCTCCGTGACCCCACTTCCCCACCCCTCTAGGAGACTCATATCTTCTCACCCCCTACACTCCCACGACATCGCCTGTCCCCAGCTCCCTACCGTGCATTCACCCTCTGCCCTGACCCTCCCTCTCCCTGCCCACGCGCTCCGGGAAGCAGAGTCCAAAGGCTTTGTCCCACATCCCGCACTCGCACCTCCCAACACTCCCAAAGCCAACTCTCCCACGTTCTGACCCAGTAACCCCAGCTCGTGGCCGCGGCAGGGGAGAGAGGAGGCCTTTTGTTTTCAGGCTAGGTGTCTTTTTATTTTCGGCTTTATGAGTAATAATTCATATTCCATATAATTCCACTATGTAATTCCAAAATGTAAGGTGTACAATGCAGTGGTACAGAGAGAGCTTGTGTAGCCATCACCACAATCAGTGTTAGTATGTTTTCATCACCCAAAAAGACACCTGGTACCTATTAGCAGTCACTCCCCATTTCCTTGCAAACCTTTCTGCCAGCTCTAGGCAGTTACCAGTCTACTTTCTGTCTCTACAGAGTTTCCTGTTCTAGACTTTTCAAAGTAGTAGAATCAAGTGATGATATGTGGTCTTTCATGATTGGCTTCTTTTTCTTAGCCCAGTATTTCAGGGTTCATCCACACTGAAGCACACATCAGTACTTTATTCCTTTTTATTTTCAACTAATATTCTATTGTGTGCCTAAGACAGTTTCTGTATTCATTCATCAGTTGATGGATATCTTTGTTTCTACTTAATGAATGATGCTATCATCAACATTCTGTACATATGTAAGTTTTTTAGTGGATGTTCCCTTTTCTATGGGGTGTATGCCTAAGTGTGAAATTAGTGGATCATATTTTAACTCACAGGTTTAACATTTTGAAGAATTGCCAAACCATTTTTCCAAAGTGGCTGAACAATTTTAGGTTTCCACCAGCCACGTGTGATGGTTCTGTTTTTTCTCATCCTTGTCAACATTTTTTACTATAGCTATCCTAACAAATATGGCATGGTATCACACTGTGGCTCCCACTTGTATTTCTCTGATGGCTGATAACATTGAGAATCTGTTCATATGCTATCAGCCATTTGCATATTTTGGAGAAATGTCTATTTAGATTATTTACCCATTTTTAAATTGAATTTTTTGTTACTGAGCTGTATAGTCTAGATATAAGCCCATTATCACATATGTGATTTGGAAAAATGTCTTCCCATTATATTGTTTATCTTTTTATCTTTTCTTTGGTTGTCATAATTTGTGCCTAGATGAGCCCCCAAAGCCTCATACAGTCATGGGGTAGTGTACCTTTTGAAGGCAGCTGAACATAGCATTTGTGATTGGTTCATTGTCTAGCACTGGGATTGGTGGTGTGAGTGCTGCACCTGCCTAGGGGCAGGTAGCCAGCTTATTATATGCTCTTATTACTTTTGCTATCTTCTGCTGCCATGAACTGTTGCCCTCTGCCATGTGCCACTCTGCCTTGGCTGATTATGGCAACTGATGATGGACCAAAACTCCCACAAACTATGAGCTAACTAAACCTTTCCTTCCTTCATTTTGCATGTCAGGTATTTTGTCTCAGCAATGAGAGAAAAGTAATCAAGGCAGAATTTGGTACCAGTGGAGTAGGGTCATTACTACTATTATACCTGATCATGTGGTTCAAGAGCCTTTGGGAATGGCTTGTGGAAAGAGTCTGGAAAGGTTCAGAGAAGTTGCCTGAAGGAGTTGAGCTGGAAACCCTTAGGCTATTCTGTATGAGAGATTCTGGTTAGAGCTCAGGAGACCAGAAGGCTGGTAGAAATTCTGCTGGTAAAGACTGGGCTCAGGAGATTTCTACTGGGAAGAAGGACCTCCATACAATGTGTGTTATGGCTTGGCAGAAAGTTTGTCTGCATTTTACTTGTGTCCAGAGACCTTGCCTGAGACTGAGATTAAGGCAGTGGACTAACCTTGCAGAAGAAATTTCAAGGAAGTCTAATGTTGAGGCAGTGTCATGGTTATTGTTGGGGGCTTTTAGCCAGATTTATGTTGCGAATCAAGAGCAAAATGCTCAGCAGAATGACTTAAAATTTGTGAGTTTGGTCAGAAAGGAAACTCCAGTAAAGCTGTGGACTGTAAAGGCAGAGCTGAGATCTCCACTGCTGAGAAGGAACGGAAAAATAGAATAGATGGCTTGGGGCATCACAAGAAGTCACATGTCTCCACTCTTTGTAGCCTCAAAATGCAGAAGCAAAAGACTTTGCTTTGGGGGAAAAAGCCACAGATCACCATGTTCCAGAGTGGTGGTAACATAGAGAATTTATTCCTCACAATCAGGTTAAGAGTGCTCAGAGACCCAGACACTTGACTCCTACAGCCAAAAGAGAGGAAATCCTGGCTACCACTCCAACTGGCAGCAGATTTTGGCATCATCCTTGTAGCTCTGGTTTTAGATGCACACAGAATATAAGAGTTCTGAGGTTAAATTGGGCTTCCACCCCAATTTCAGAAGGCCTGAGAGGCCAGGCAGTGTACCTCCTGAGAGGGCAGTGTATGAAACTATGACTGTGAAGCTAAAGGTACAATGGAGAACCCAGAAGTTTAGAAAATCCAGGAATGTAGGTTGTCTAAAGAATCCTGCAAGGATTCTCAGGAAGCAAAGCCATCCTGAGAGAGAAATCATGGAAGTTATAACCACCAGAAGTGCCACGGGGGTGGAATCACTCAAGCCTTTTAGAGCTCACAACCAGATTGCTTCAGATGCTAAGTGTAGGAATCCAGGACTTAATGTTTTTGCCCTGATGGATTTTGGACTTCCTTTATTCCCATTCCTTTGCATATCCCTGTTTGTACCCTTTGAAATGATAATGTTTATCTTGTGCCACTGAATGTTGGAAGGGTTTAACTTTGTTTTCATTTGTACAGGAGATTGCAGCTAAGAGTTTGTCTTAGATTTTGGAGGAAACTTGAGATTTGGACTTGTCAACAATGTTTAAACTGTTAGGACTTTGGCAATTCTTGGAGATGGACTAAATGTCTTTTGCATAAAGGATGTGCATGAGTCTTTGGCAGGGCCAGGGGTGGAGTGTTATGGTTTGTGTCTAGATGTCCCCCCAAAGCCTCATGTGGTCATGGGGGGGACCTTTCAAAGTCTAGCGTTTATGATTGGTTCATTGTCTGGTGCTGACATTGGTGGTATGAGTGCTGCACCTGTCCAGAGGCAGATAGCTGGCATACAATATAAGGGAGAGAAGGAGGCATGCTTTCTCCTTTTTTGCCCTTTTGCCCTTCCACTCTCGTCATTTGCGGCCACCATGAATAACTGCCTCTCAACCATGCCACCCTGACTTAGAACCACCTTACTATGGACTGAAACCTCCAAAAACCATAAACTAAATAAACCTTTCCTTCCTTCATTTTGGGCATCAGTTATCTTTGTCTCAGCAACAAGAGAAAAGTAACCAAGGCAATGATGTCCTGTGAAACACAAATGTTTTTAATTTTGCTAATATCTGGCTTATCCATTTGTGTTACTTATGCTATTGGTGTCATATTTAAGAAAATATGCCTAGTATATAATAGATTTATACCTATGTTTTATAAATATATGTTGTTCACACTTACATTTAACTTTTTGATCCATTTGGAATTAATTTTTTAAAATTTTGTGGTGCTGGCAATAAAAGGCATCCTTTTTAATATATAGGAATTTAATACAGCAACTCATATTTCCTGCTATTGTGATAAATTATCCAATAAAATTATATAATTGAAAAAATTTGTAGTGCTGGGAATTGAACCCAGAGCCTAACTCATGCCAGGCAAGTAATGTACCACTGAACTATATTCTCCAAACTTTTTGGCCTTTTTCTTTCCTTGTAGTATTGGTAATTGAACCCAGGAGCACTCTACCACCTGCAGCTTCAATCCTTATTTATATGTTTGTTTATTGATTTATTTTGAGGCAAGGTGTCTCTAAGTCTCTATGTGGCTTAGCTTGACCTTGATCGTGCAATTTTCCTATCTCAGCTTCCCAAGTAACTGGAATTACAAGCACATACTAACATACCTGGCTTGCAGTTGATTTTTAATATATGGTGGAAAAGAAGAATTCAGCTTTGTTCTCTTACACATAGATAGCCAGTTTCCCAAGATAATCTGTTTTTTAAAAAAACTGTTGTCTCCCTATTTAATTGCCTTGGCACTCGTTAAAAATTAGTTGACTATAAATACAAGTGTTTCTTTCTGGATTATCAATTACATTTGATTGATTTATATTTCTATCTTTGTGCTATTACTATACTGTCTTGATTAGTTGCTTCATAGGAAGCTTCAACATCAGAATGAGACTTCCCCATCTTTGTTATTGTTTTTAAATATTGATTTAGATTCTCTCGAGTTTCCATGTAAGTTTTAAGATTGCCTTGTCAGCTCTACAAAGAAATCTACAAGGAAAAACTTGATGAGATGATGCTGACTCTATGGATCATTTTAAAGAATATTATTATCTTAACAATACTGTGTCTGCCTATCTATGAACACTGAGTGTTTTTCCATTTATTTAGGTCTTTAATCTCTTTCAACAATGCTTTATAATTTTCAGAAGTTTTGCACTTGTTTAATTAATTTCTACTTACTCTCTCAGATACTTTTGTAAATGGAATGTTTTTCTTTTTTCAGGTGCTCATGGCAAGTGTTTAAAAATACAGCTGAATTTTTTATATTGACCTTGTGTCCTGAAACCTTATTGAACTTGTTTTTTCAATCCTTTCTTTCAGATCCCATTTAAAATTCTGAGAGGGCATGAGCATGCTGTGAGTTTCTGCCACTTCTGTATGAATGACACAAAACTCCTCAGTGGCTCCTATGATTGTATTGTGAAGCTATGGCTTGGTGTTAAGTTCTCCCAAAACTAAAATATCTCAAAAGCTTCTTAAGCACCTCTTGTAGAGAGTTCTCCAGTACTGAGTTCCCTGACAATCAAGGAACTCAAGCTTTATAAAGATCTTCTGAACAAAGTAGAAGAAGGAGGAACCGACCCTAGCATCAAACCATTAGAGAGAAGTCAGTGTAGCTGTAGCCTGTCTGTGGGTCTGAACATGGTAGGAGCAGGGGGTGGAGACCACTAGACTGAGAGCCCCCAGCTATTTGGGGGATGGTCCCTGTTGTGCCTCGGTTGTACCTGGGGTCTCTGAGTTGTCACTTTTCTTGATTTCCTTCTCATTTGGAACACTCAGTTTCATCCATAAAGACACTACTGCAAAGCTCAAGTGGTCACAGAGGACAGAAAAGTGACCAAGCTTGGGACTTGTCCACAAGGGGTGATTGAGAGTGGCAGGCCAGAGTACGTGTCAGTACCCCAAGGTGCAGAAGGCAGGGGCACATGAAAAGGAGATATGGTATTCAGAAAAGTAGCCATGTACAACCTTCCAGAGCTTTGTGGACATGGTCAGCAGACCCTAGCAGAGCTGTTAGGGGGTACTGTTGGTCAGTGATAAGGGGGTACGGAGGGAGTAAGGCTGGAGGATGGCAGTGGTTATCAGGGGCCGAGCCAAAGATGGCTGGGTGTCTGGGGCTGGAGGCCATGAGAAAGCGTAGGTAGTTCCTTGTTTGGCTGACTTCTGGCTTCAGTGGCAGGCAGGAGATAGAACAGAGTGACTCAAAGCTGGTTCCCTGGTTCTGTTATGGGTAATTGGGCAGATCACAGCCCCTGACTTTATAGGTGACCTCAGGGGAACATGTCATCTGAGGGTGCCAAAACCAGGCTGACCACAGGAGGCTTTGGGGACTGTTCAAGTTGGTTCCAAACCACACCTAGGACTTATCAACTGTACAACCCTGGAAGATACACAAGTGACCTTCTGGGTGTCCCTGAGCCTCCACAGCCTCACAGGACCGGCTGTGTACTGGGGCTGCCCCAGAGCTTAGCAAGCCTACACAAAACCCCACCAGACCTCCACACCCTCCTCGCGCTGTATCAAAACACAGAGAAGAAAAAAAAATCATTCTATGACTCTAGAGTTAATTGCTGTGACAATGTTTGAGGGCATCTATCTTATGTACATTCACATGTACATACATTTACATTTACCCATTGGGACCGTACAGAAATACTGAATAGGTAACCATAAGATACTAGAATTACACATATTGTTATCTCCTTGGTTGTTCTCACTACTAATTAGAGCCTCTACCTCTCTATGTAATTGTGAACTAAGACAGTGATCACCTTAAAGCCTGGGACTGAGGCCCATGTAGTCTGGCAGGGCCTTATGCCAACCAAGGACAGCCGAATGAACCAGATCAAGGGGATGTTGCAAGTTCAGAATTCAACATGGTCATCACATGGCCCAGAGAAGGAATAGCCACCATGGACAGAGAAGCCAGCTCCCTCTTCATTGGGCAATTTGGAAGCAGGACAAGTTAAATGGTGAGGTTTTTATGGAGGGGGAAGTAGAGGCTCTGGTTAGTAGTTAGAAAAACCAAGGAGATAACAGTATATGTCCACAGAGAGGTCAGTGTTCAGGTACAGCAATGATAGGTTGTTGGTTAGTTTGCTTCTTTGTTTGTTTTCCTGCAAGAATCTAGTGGATATGACAGCACTTTGCAAGCTTTATGTGCTTATAGAGAACACCTGTTGTAGTTAATATAAAGACAGTCTGGATTTTGTGAAGTATCTTTTCTATAGCTGCAAATAGACTCTGGCAACTACAAAGGGCCATAACCCTCTAGTCCAGGCCCTCATTTTTCAGAGGGAACTGAGGCCCAGGGAAGCAGGGTAGACCTGAGCTATCATCAGAGAAGGCTCAGGGCCAGGAGGCCCCAGCACACAAGAGGACCTCAGGGTCACCTTTGCTAAAATCCACTCACACAGATGGGAGATGGGCCTTTAACAGACAAGGGAATTTACTTGAACATGGATTTGTTTTCACTTGTAGCAGTAGCTCCAAAACAAGTATACCAGGTAAAAACTAGTATGGGATTTAAGTTTCATGGAAATTTATTTTACAGAGAACAAACTTTGCCACAGAAACAAACAATGTAAGGTATGCAGTATGTATATATTTTGCTAAATGTACAAGAAAACATTTCTCACACAGTTTCTGAAAACATTTTCCTGTTTAAAAAAAAAAAAGACAGATGTGAACAGGGAGGGGAGGGAGTGTCCAGTGAGCAGTAGAGATCTTCTTAGAAATAGCAAATTACAGAGCAGAAGAAACGATGCTTTTAAAGCCCTTGACATAAAAGAATACGTTCGGGTGGCTGGAGGAGTGAGGACGGCAGTGGGCCTGGATGGCTCTCATCCTACCAGGTCATTTTTTTGTTCAGTGGGAACCACCGCTCTCCAAGCAGACAATGTCCATCTTTTGGAAGATGCTGGTATTATCTGCAATCTTGGTCGTAAGTTGTTGGAGACCATTACGACGCAGCTCTGAGCAGGATTTAATTTTTTTTTCTAGTATGGGAGATTGAACTCATGACCTTGCACTAACCAGGCAAGCACTTGAGCCACTGAGCTAAATCCCTGGCCCTCTGAGCAGGATTTAAAATTAACTAATTGGCTTTCTATGTTTATCTGTGAGTCTGTCCTAGACCTCGGCCCCTTGCCTAGCGACAGGAGCTGATTTATAGTAAGTGAACCTCTATGAATCACTGGTCTTGGCTGAGGCCTGTAGTGGCCTGTGAAGCCAGAGATACCTCAAAAGGCAAGACTAGGCCACAGCTGCAGATACTTGGCTCAACCACCAATTAAGGAATTTCTCCTACAATCTCACTCCTACCATGTCTTCATGATAAGATGGTTCTCCTAAAGTGACATAATTTATTACTTGGAAACATCCTTGGTCTTGCTCATTGACTGTGCTTTCCTCAATTTCCCTGCTCTTTGTTTTGGGCCTAATAAAAATGGGCATCCAGAGAAGCCTTTGTCTTAGCCCTCAGAGTCTCAAACTCAGATAAAGGGTTTTGACCCCCCTGGAGCCCTTAAAATCATACCACTTGTCTCATTTTATTTAAGCCTTTGCCATACACTCGTTTGGGAGATTGGGGATCTAGGTCAGGACCCAATACTAAATTGTAAAAAAGAAGAAACAGTCATCAGAGAAACCATAGGCCTAACTGTCTCAGTGGTTAAGACCCACATTTGTCATTGTAGTTTCAGAATTGTTACAGCATCCTATGACAAAGCAGTGAGGGTTTGGGACCTTTAAACAGGCCATCTGCCCATACATATGCCTGGCCTCAGTAGGACATCAGCACAGGGCACGTCTGGGCCTTAGGAGCTTTGGACCAGACCAGGATTGGGGGAGATGACAAAAGTCCCACCCTCCAGGATATGGGCATTTGCTCAGCAACCAAGGTGTAATGGGAACAGCACCTGTAGTAGCCAGCACTTGCCATGTAGAGACTGCAGATGACTGAGGCTGGGTACCAGGGAGGGAAAGTTTCCTGCAGCAGGTAGAGGAAGGGCGTCTGCTTGAGAGATAGGGAGGGTTTAGATTCACAGAAAGAGCTGGGGTTAGGGCTAGGTGCAGCATTGCAGGCTCCCCTGTGGGCTGTTTGGATTTGGTAAGGCAGGAACTGGGGCTGAGGCCATGGGGTAAAGGCCATGTGGCCTGAGAACCAGGGCTCCGGGCCTTTCTCAATCTTTCTCTTTTGCTGGGGTGGGGCCACTGTCCCCAGGGACCCTGCTCCTGCACCAGGCAGACTCAGCCCTGCTTCAGGGCCTCCTCAGAACCCCTGTCCCTATCTGTGTCCCTCCTCTCCTATCTTTAAAAAACAACATTTCTTTTTGGTGCCAGAGTCAAGTATATTCACTATACACATTTTTGTCTTTTTTTTTTCTACTGTAAACATTTTTAAAAAGACAAACCAAATAGCAGGTATGGTGGTATGTGTCTATAACTCCAGCAGTGTGAGAAGCTGAGACAAGAAGATGGCAAATTTGAGGCCAGTCTGGGCAGTTTAGCAATTAGCAAGACTATGTTTCAAAAATTTAAAAGGCTGGGAATATAGCTCAGGGCAAAGGCTCTGAGCTATATTCAATCTCAAATATCATAAAATAAACCAACAAACAGAAAATCCTTAAAACCACCACTCAGAGATTATAGTTAACATCTTGGGTCTCTTTTCCTGTACCATTTGCAAGTATGTCTTATTAAAAAACACAGTGTCATCCTACACATACTTTCTGGACTCTGACTCCCTTGCTCCTCATTAACAATAAACTGAGTAAGAACAGATCCTCATTATCTTTTTTAATGGCTACATGGGATCCTATGGCATAGACAAGGCAGGACCTGTCTTACTGCTCTTTGTTAGACAACTCTAGGTCTCTTCTTATTTTAGTCTATGAACAGCACTATGATAAGGAAAGTGTTCATGTGTCTTGTATACATGTGCTCCCATGTATGTTTAGTATCTATAGCTAGACTTCATTACTAATTCAGATAGTATAGACATACAGAACTTTAAAAAATGCTTTCCCGAAAGTTCACCCACTCATACCCTAGGCACCACCTCCCACTCTTAAGCACTGGGTATCATGAGTTTTTTAAAAATGTAAGAGGTGAAAAGTGAGACTTGAACTGACTACTCTTGACTTTAAATATTTTCCCAAGTGTTTATTTTCTCTGCTGTAAATTTCCTTTTCTTGTCTCTAGCCAGTTTTCATTTTGAAGTGCTTTCTCCCCCCTCTTTTTTAAAAGCACTTTTCTTTATCTTTGTTGCACAAATCACCCATGGGCCTTGCCGATGTCAGTGTTGCAGTAGTCATCCAATGCTGCTTAACAAATGACTAAAACTTGGGAGCTTCAAACAATCAACATTTATTGTCTTACATGGTTTCAAAAATAGGAAATCAAAAAATGGCTTAACTGGTTCTGGCTCAGTTGTGAAGCTACAGTGTCATCTGAGGCTACAGCCAGTTTAAGGCTCCACTGGGGCTGGAGAATCCCTTCCAAGATGGCTCACTCACTGGCCCAGGGCAGGAGACCTCAGTCCAGCTCCATGTGGGTCCCCAGAGAGACACAGGGCTGCTGTGTGTCCTCAGGACATCCAGTTAATTTCCACAGGGCAAGTGATCCAAGAAAGAGCAAGGAGCAGACCATTATTCCTTTTGTTTCACTTTCTACTTTTTTTTTGGTGGGGGGGATTGAACACAGGCCCTTGAGCATGTTCTCTACCATTGAGTTACACCCCCAGCTCCGTGATTTAGTTATATCCCAGCCCCACAGTCTCCCTTCTGCCATATTCTGTTTATTAGTAGCAAGTCACTAAGTCCAACCTCATTCAAGGGAAGGGCAATTAGGCTCCACCTGTTGGAGGGAGGAACTAGTGAATAATTTGAGGATATATTCTAAACAGTCACAATACCAATACCATATATTGAAAGAGTTTTTCCCTAGAATAAATTACTGTACGGTTATGGCGGTGGTCTAATGTGGCGGAAGGCCAAAGTGAGAACATTAACCACTTCCTGCTTCTTCCTCAGCCTTAATTGCAACTCCCCTTCCTGTTTGCACATGAAGAAAATTCCAGTCAGCTCCTAGCGTGTCATCAAAAATCTGAGCCCAACCCGCTCAAAGGTTACATATGTCCCATACCCCTATATTCCATGGAAGGAGACAGTGCAGCCGCCATGGATTGTGTGCTCCTTCCCACGTCCTCATCTCAATAAACCTGTTTGTTTTGTACTTTTACTTCTCCATCACACCAGAAAACTCTATCATATATATATTATGAGGTCTTCCTTTCCCAGATTGTCCCTTTCCCTGCCTTTTTTCTTATTTTTGAGACACAGTTTCACTATATATAGTCCAGGCTAAACTTGAACTTACTGTGTAGCTCAGGCTGACCTTGAACTCATGATCCTCCTACCTCCATCTTCCAACTGCTAGGATTATAGATGTACAACACCATAACTAGCTCATCACCCCCTTTCTGTCCATAGGGTACTGTGAGTGTCTGGAACTGTAACATCCTGCCCACAGTGCCAGGCACAGGACAGATTCTTGTTTACCCCATTAACAGGAATAAAGTTGACCTTTGCTGGAACCTTGCTGCCAGTTCTCCATGTGTGATCCCTGACCCTGTTCCTCTGTCCTAGACACAGATTAATTTATATTTATTAATAATTTTATTAATTAAAATTAAACAGCCTTAAAGGTCCAGAGCTATAGCTGAGCAGTGGAGCACTTGCTGAGCACATGTGAGGCCCTAAGTTCAATCCCTAGCACTGCACAAAAACAAAACAAAAAAAGAATCAAAATCATGGATGGGTTTTTTTGTTTTGTTTTTGTTTTTTGGTACCGGGGATTAAACTCATAACCTTGTGCTTGCCAGGCAGATGCATATGCCGCTGAGCTAAATCCCCAGCCCTCAAATTTGTGTTTTAAAAAGTTAAATTAAATAACAACCTTAAACATTCAGTTCCTTCTTCTCACAGCCCACTACAAGTCCCAGTAAACACATGTAATGAGCAAACACCATTTCAGATAGTGCATGGATAGAACTCTTTGTGATAAGTCACAAAGAGTTTGACTCTGGGAGGCTGAGGCATGAGTATCAAAAATCTGAGCCCAACCTGGGTAATTTTGAGAACAAGAATCTGTCTCAGAACAAAAATATAGAAACTCCCAACTTCCAGGAAGATGGCAGAGTGGTGAGCAGCAGAGAAAGAGCCTCTCTGTGATTTGGCATCCAAATACTAGAATATAGCAATGTGAGGAAGAGAAGGAGGGAAGAGTCCCTGGGACCCAGGAAGGATCTGAAGGGAGAACTGAGACCCACAGAGAGAACAAAGAGAGAGACTTCAATGAAGGTGAGTGGCACCTCCTCCCTGAATGTGGACTCACTGCATCGGAGGAGGCAGCTCAAACTGGCAGACCTACGATCACTGCTGGCAACCCCAAAGGCCACACTGGTGAAAGGCAGCAGTGGATGTGTAGGACTGCAGTGGCTAATGAGTGGGGGTCCAAGTGTCCCACTGGAGAGGATGATTGACTGGTGTGATCTCAGAGAGGACATAACTGACCAGGACTTGAACTTATGATCCTCCTGCTTTAGCCCCTACCCAGTGCTATGATTACATGCAAGCTCCACTGCATTCAGCTTGTACCTATATTTTCAAAATATAAAAATAATAATTACATTTAAAAAGTCATATATGAATTCCCTGGTGATGATACTGTAGTATCATGACGTTACAATAGGAGAAACTAGGTGGAAGTTATTCAGGATTTCCCGATGCTACTCACCCCACCTGTGTGCAAGTTTGCAATTATCTAAAAAAAAAAAAAAGTTTAAAAATATGCAGTTATTGTTGGGCATGGTGGCTCACACCTGTAATCCAGCACTCAGGAGGCTGAGGCAGGAGGATCGTTGTGAGTTCGAGGCCAGCTTGGGCTACAAAGTGAGCTCAAGGCCAGCCTGAACTGCATAACAAGACCTTGTCTCAAAAAGGCAAAAAAAAAAAAAATTAAAATTAAAAAATGCAGTTATTGTAAAAAAATTTCAATGTGTAAAGAGTAAAGGCAGTACATGGCCTATCTCCTCCCCAGAGGTATCTTTTATCATTATCATTATCATTATTATTTTGTGGTGCTGAGATCCAGTCTCTATCACTGAGCTCAATCCCCAGTCCAAAGATCCTTATTACTATTATTATCATTATTATTATTTGATAGTCCTAGAGATTGAATCCAATGCCTTTGCACTGAGCTATAGCCTCAGAAACCTGAACCTTCAAAAAAATTTTTTTTGAGGCAGAGTCCCCCTAAATTACTAAATTGTCCTCACTGGGCTCACAATTGTAATCTTCCTGCCTCAGCCTCCTGGAGTGCTGGGATTATAGGCATACACCAATCCCAAAGCCTGGCTAGAGGTGTCTATTATTAACAATCCATTTCGCAGTGGCCTTCCTCAACTGCATGTGTGACTACTTCCCATATGTCCTTTCTGTTTCTTTTTACCAGCGCATTACTGTTGCAGGCAGCTGAGCCAGTTAGAAATATAGGCAGACAGGGCTAGGCCCTTGAAGAAGCTGGCACTGAGGACCAGATGTCTGATGACCTTGGAGGAGACACACACCTCATGCTGCCGGGCCAGGCCTCAAGACAAAGGATCAAACAAAAGCATCTACATCCTGGAGACTGATATTCTAATTAGTTCCCTCTCACCCTGGAGCCACTAGCCCATCCCTCTAGGGTAAAGGTCACAACCCCAAGAATGCCCGCTTTCTACATTACTTGCTTCTCCATTTGTCCCTAATGTAATCAATTTTACCTGAACTATTGATCTTATTGGCTAACTGTAGTTATGTCCCACCTTATGGCCATATGCCTTGTGAGTTCCCAGTCTTCCCCCACCTTGAACCCATGTTCTTACTCTATAAAAGTCCTTGGAAAAGACAGAGTCAGGGGCAATCTGCTCGGCACCCCCTTCTGTCTCTCTTCAGACAGAAGCTTTCTCTCAATAAACATATTCTACTCTTCACCTCCGTTGTTCCTAAAATTCATTCTTCAGTTTTAGAGAACACGAACTAACGCACATAGTAGGTGGGGAATTTTATTCCCCTGTATCATTACCATGACACAGCATCACCCCACAGCTTGCTTTTCCCCCTAATGGATCACTCACATTCGGCCTCTCCTCCACTCCAAATTCCAGCCGTACACCACACTTCTGACTCATGCCCCCTGCCAGGTTTCTGCTTATGCTTTTCCTCCTGCCTGGGGTTTGCTTCTTTTCCTGCCTGATGACTTTTAGGGTCCTTGTGGACCCCTGGGAGGTAGGCTAGGCCGAGGCAGGCTGTGCAGTCTCCTCAAGGCCCTCACATGTGGCAGGTTGCTGCCTGCTCAAGTGCATCTCTCCCGTTAGCAAGGAGCAGGTCGGCTGGACTCGGTGTTCCGAGCCTGGCTCACAGTAGGCACCCAGGAAATGTGTGTGCAGGTGCACAGTCACCTGTGTAAACTGGAATCGTATCTCTGTGATATCAGTGGCCACTTTCCTGGGCTGCAGGCCATCACTAAAGGTCCAGCATGGCATGCTGCTTTGACCCCAACAGCCAGAGAGTGGCTTCTGTTTCACTGGACAGGTGCATGAAGATCTGGGATGTTACCTCACAGGCCATGGTGCTCTCTATCCCCAGGTAAAAAGGGTCCCGGAGGCCTGCAGCATCCTGCAGCAGTGATATGGGTGGGATGCCGCTCTCCACACCCTCTCAGTGTCTGCCTGCAAGAAAGTGTCCATGTGGCAGTGTCTCCAGTGTGGTCTCGGGTGCTCCAAGGAGGCTGAAGACACAGGCAGGCAGAAGCTGCCAGCCTTGGCCTGCAAGCTAGGCTGGGCCCACTTGTTTCCATGTGAGTCCACCCTGGAAAACAGAGCAGAGATTTGCATAAATATGTGAATTCCAGCAGGGTGTGGTGGGGGCCTCCTTTGGTCCCAACACTCTGGGAGACCAAGGAGGATTGCAAGTTGGAGCACAGCCTAGGCAACTTGGTGATATGATGTCTCAAAATAAAAATTAAAAAGAGGACTGGTATGAATCTCAGTTCAAAGGCCATGGGTTCAATCCTCTGTCCACCCCCCACACACTCACACACAAAGCAAATTCCTAGCTTCTCCTGTAAAACAGGAAGTTGTGATAATCAAGCACCTGCAAAGGTTCCCCAGCAGATGGCCACCCGAGATGGGGTCAGCCCTGCGTGCCCTGCTCCATTACTCACACTGGGGCCAGCTTCCCTTGGTGCCCTGACCAGGTGTGGTCTCCCATTCTGGGACACCAGAGCCTCAGGTTCCTCCCTGTAGACAGAGCAGAGGTTAAGTTCTGAACAAGATAACACAGGAGGCAGGACCTTAGCACAATCCTGGCTGCGCTGCAGGCCCTCAGCATGTGCTGTTTCTGAGAGGAGAAAGCTGGGCTTAGGAGGCCATGGGCTCCCCCTCTGCGCACTCCTCAGAGCAGCTCCATGGTGGCCATGAGAGAGGTGAGAGCAGCAGAGGTGACCAAGCTCCCACTGTGGGCCACATCCCAACCCACCCTCTTCTGCTGGCCCAGTGGACATGCTATGAGAGAGAAATAAGCAAAATGTCTAGAAAAATCATACGGAAGCCAAAAAAAAAGAAAATACAGAGCACACTGCTGGGTCGTATTCTCGTGTATCTGTCATGTGTTTGTCCTAGGATGTCTCATGTGCCACCTCAGTACTTCCAATCCATTCTTGACCCCCATCCAGCAGCCCCTCCAGGTTAGAGTACCTGTGGCATTCAGGTCCTTATATAGAGGGCTTCCTCTCACTTTGGAGCTAGAAAATGCAGTTCCAAAATAAGTCCAAGGCAGGGAAGGTCCCTGCTGAGTTAGACCTTTATGATCCTTCTTCTTACTTCCTCTGCCCCCTCCAAACCCGGGCACCCTCTCCCCTTTCTCCTTTCTCAAGCCAGGGAATGGCAGCTTCTTCCTCCACTCCTGTTAAACAGGCCTCGCCTCCACCCAGCCCCAACTCCTCTGGGGCCATCACCTTGACGTCACCTTCTTCTCACCCATTAACTGTACAACTGTTGATTGTGTCTTCTGCTTTAGAATGAGAGCCTCAGAAGGTAGGGACACTGTGTAGGCTTGTGAACCTCCAGCACCTGGCATGTTGCAGCTACTCAATAAATATCTGTTAAATGAGAGAAGCTGGGGCGGGGGATATAAAACATGCAAAACTGTTCAAAATTTAAAACATATACAAGAATATACAATATAGTGACAAATCACTTTCTGGTGTCTTGTAACCTTGCATTTCCCTCCCAGGAGCCATTTCTTTCTCCCTTCCTGTTTTCCTGTCCCTTTGCCTTTCATTTCAAACACCTACTATACAATTCACTCATGTAAAATGAAGTTAGTAGTTTTGGGAATATGACATTATTAATTATGGCAAAATACATACCCATAAAACTTGCCATTTCACACATTTTAAGTGCATAATTCACTGGATTGATTACATTCACAATATTGTGCAACCATCCCCACAATCTATTTCCAAAACCATTTCATCATCATCTATATCCATTTAGCAATAATTTCCTTTTCTACCAGTCCCCAGTAACCTTTTCCCTCCTATGAATTTGCCTATTCTAGACCGTATTTCGTATAAGTGGGTTCACGCCACATGTGCCTTTTGCAACTGGTTTATTTTACTTACCATCTTACTTATCCTGGTCAGGTAATTCTAACATCTCTGTTACCTCAGTGTTGGCACTGTTGATTATCTTTCTCATTCAGGTTGAGTTCTTGGGAATTCACTTTATGTTGGGCACTTTGGGTATTTCAAGACTCTAGATATATTAAATCTTCGTAGCCGGCCACATCTCACTACTGCGCAGAAGGGCGGCAGTCTAGGCTCCCCACTCAGCCTTTGCTGACCAGGGGAAGATAAGGCTGCAGTTTTTCCTAAGATGTGTGACTCGGATATGGCAGCAGTTATCTAAGTTTTCTGTTTTCCTAGGCTGTCCCTTTCCTGAACTTTGCTTAGGGAAAGCAGACTTTTCTTGGAGCCTTTTTTGTTTTTTGTACCGGAGATCAAACTCACGACCTCATGCTTGCCATGCAGACTCTTGTGCCACTGAGCTAAATCCCTGGCATTCTTGGAGACTTTTTTAATGTTTGCCCTCACGCACATCTTTCCCCCTTTGATTAAGGGATATCTGTCTCTTCTCTCAGCCTTCCACAGCCTCCTTACACTGACTTTGTAAAAACTGTCCGGGGTTGTCAACTGCACTTAGCAGGAGGAGAGATGAGTGCAATGACTGCACCCTGTCCAGGACTTCAAGTCAGCATAAGCACCGCTCCTGAACTTCTGTCCTTGTTTTATGAGAAGTGGAATCTACTTTAAGTGAGAAGCCGCCCTGGAGAGCAGAGGCAGCTCCTATTTATACCCCCATGACAGGGTCTATTTCTCACTGTGTGCCAGGATTCTTAGCCCACCAGACATGGGGACTCATGGAGGTTTGTCCTGGGTACCCCTGAGGAGCTGACCTTTCTCCTTTTCACCTTGCTCACTTTGTGCCTTTCAGCAAACTACAATGGGGTCCAATACTCTCTCTCACCTGAGCTCTGGAGAATAGTTTTGCTCAGTCCTTTCTTCTGGTGAAGTGGCCGATTTTGCACAGAGATGCAAGACACTCACTTGAAACTCTCTTTATAGGAGGAAGTGAGACTCAGGGAAAATATTTTGAGGATCACAAACAAAACAGAAAGTGGCCAAAATCTATAGAAGATATTTTTCTTTTCAAGTACAGAAGATATTTTTAAATTGAGAGTGAAAAACCCAGACCTTATTAATTAAATATAGAATATTATTCTGTGCCTTAATGGCAATGAAGACAGATGAGGAAAGGTGGGAAAAAAGAGGAGAGAGCATTGGTGTGGAAACATAAGGACAGTAAGTGAGAGAGAAGTGGGACAGGGGACTCGGGGGGTGGGACATGGAGAGGAGCCAAGCCCAGCCTCACAGGGAGAAAGGAGCAGGGAGAGGGAGGTCCTCCCGGTAAGTGGATCCAGCACTGAAGCTGAACTGCTCTCAACCCATTAGCCACCACTGACGGCTCTTGAGATGTTTCTTCCTCAGGCCACAAGTGGCTTTTGAATATTCTAGTGCTTCTCGACTAGGGGCAGTTTGGTGCCCTACTGGACATTTGGCAATGATTGGGGACATTTTCAGTTGTCATAGATGGGTTATGACAGGAGCTACTGGCATCTAGCAGATAGAGGCCAGGGACACTGCTAAGCACCCTACTTCCTATAGGATGAGCCTCTACAACAAAGAATTATCCAGCACACAATGTCAGCACTAGGGTGGCTGAGAAGTCCCGGAGTACTGTGCCACCACCTAAGAAATTCATATCTTCACTGTGGTGCATCAAAGGACTCATGTCCATTTGCTCACAGGAGATGGTGGCCACTTCCAGCACCCTCCCCTCATCTAGGGACGTGGAGAACACCAATCCCGAAAGTACTAACACGTCCCCTGTCTGTGTTTCAGGGCATATGAAAGCGCCATCTCGAACTGCTGAGAAGGGGCATTTCCTGTGTACAGCCTCCTGGGATAAAACCTTAAAAATATGGAATGTCTACACAGGGGAATTTCAAAACCGTGGTGCCTGTGTGACTCTAATGCAGGGCCATGAAGTTTCCCTGAGCTCCTGCTTTTTTGCCAGAGACAGCAAATGATGGACGCATCCCAGGCTCTGTTCTCAAAGTGTTCTGGGAAGAATTCTTCATATTCTGTTCGTGTGGACTTTGCTAAGGCCAGAAAGAGAGGCAATTTCCAGCGATTGCAACAGTTGGGGGGGTACCATGAATATAAAAAAAAAATAAACACAGGCATAAGTCTGTTTATAGGCAATGGAAACTCAACATGGCTTTAACAACAAAGGAAACTTGTTAACTCTCATAAAGAAAAGTACAGAAGCAAGTCTGACTTCGGATATGGCTGGGTCCAGTCAGAAACTCAACTCTTCCACTGTCTCTCTGCTCTGCTTTGATCTTGTATTGCCTCTCCAGGAGGCAAAACTGGTCTCATGGATGGTGCTCTGGCCACCGGTAATCCTGAAGGGAAGCCCTCTGTCTGATGGCTCCAGAGCTCTCCCAGGGAAGACTCCCATTTGCTCAGCTTCAGACACATGCCCAACTCTGAACCAATCACTTATCAGGGGATATAGGAGTTCTGATTGGCCAAGTCTGGGTGATATGTTGCCCCTAGAGGTAGGGGTTGGGTTGAGTACCCTCTGACCCAGCATAAGCAAGAGTTGCTTCCTCATAGGAAATTGAGTAGCTGTTGTCAGGTGAAAGGGTAAAGATGTGAATGGGGCAGTGACCAACAGCTGCCATGGATGAGCGAAGTATAGATAACTCCAGTGCTCCAGATGGGCAGAGGCCAAATGTGTCGTCCTCTGTCCTGGTGAGAAGGGGCAGAAGGCTACCAGAAGCTGTCCCTGAAGGTACAGCAATTAGATAGATCTGAGGTGTATGTAAGTCATTCCAAGCTGTGTCCCAAAGCTGGTGAGAGCCAGGGATTTAGCTCAGTGGCTTAAGTGCCTGCCTAGCAAGTACAGGGTCATGAGTTAGATCCCTGGTACTAAATAAAATAAAATAAAATAAAATAAAATAAAATTTAAAAAGAACCAGCAATGAACCTGACAGTGATGAGTGAGGTGGAGAAACCACACCAGGGGACATGATAGAAACAGACTTGGGACTGGCCTGCAGTAGTGGGCAGGGAGGGCTTCTCGGATAAGGAGGCACTTACCCTGGATTGGGTAGAAGGCACTTCGGTCAGTGGAACACAAGGGCAACACCCAGAGGGTGGGAAAGTCTCCCTAACAGCTCCCATGCAGTGAGACAAATATCAGGACAAGACAGGCTTGAAAAGCTGGGGTCTCCAAAGTGGACACTGTCAGCTAAGTGCTTCCTGCTGGGAGTTAAGAGACCCAATTCAAAGTGGCTCTGTAGTTAGAGACACATTACCCAACAGGGGAGAAGCCAAGATTGGGTCATTCGGTACCTCTGTTCCAGGGACACTGTACCCCATGATTTCTGCATGTTCCCTGATCCTACATTCACTGCACACTTGCCTTTATCAACGGGTACATGCTTGCACCCGTGACTCTTGATTTCCATGTCCCCAGGAACCTGCCCATAGACTGTGCCTCCTTGAGCAGTGCAGTCCAGGGCCATGGGGCCAGTCCCAGTCTGTCTCCAATTAGGGCTTGAGGATACAAAGAAAATTTATGGGGCTGGGGGTTTAGCTCAGTGGCATAAGCGCCTGCCTTGCAAGCGCGCCATCATGAGTTTGATCCCGGTACCCATAAAAAAAAGAAAAACAGAAAATTTACATCCCAGCAAATAAGTAGCTTTGAATGTTAAACCTTCCTGTGTTTAAAAATCCCTTTGTCCTCTATCAGGCCCTTCTAGCTTCTCTCCTCCTTTCCTCCGCTCCGTCTGTATTCCTCCACCCTCGAATTTCTTTTTGTTACATGCAGTAGTCTATGCTCTCTTGCTCCCTTACCTCCAACCACACCTTCTTGCCTCACCTTCCTCCTCTCTCCCTAGGGGAAAGGCCAGAGGAAGACAAAGCTGCTGACACAGATGTCACAGAAGCGCCAGCTCCCCATCCCCATCATTTGCTCACATACCATGGGTCACAAAGGTTTGCAGTTCATATGAATCCAAAAAAGCCCGCACATTGCTAGGACCTCTGGGCGGTATTTCCTGGAACAAAGAATGAAATCAGATGGCAATATAACCCTTTATTTCCTTCTATCCTTCTGAAAAACCACAGAACTGAGTGCTTTTGGAGGTTGTTTTGTTTTTGTTTCCCTCCCTCCCATCGGGGATCAAACTCACAACTCCATGCTTGTAAGGCAGGCTCTTATGCTG
Source organism: Hydrochoerus hydrochaeris (assembly GCA_004027455.1). Classification (NCBI taxonomy): domain Eukaryota; kingdom Metazoa; phylum Chordata; class Mammalia; order Rodentia; family Hydrochaeridae; genus Hydrochoerus; species Hydrochoerus hydrochaeris. Next base: position 502,266 of record PVLA01000246.1, on the reverse strand, counting down.
CTGAGCTAAATCCCCAGCCCTTGTTTTTGTCTTTTTGAAACAGGGTCTTGCTATGCAGTTCAGGCTGGTTTCAAGCTCACTTTGTAGCCCAGGCTGGTCTCAAACTTGCAACGATCCTCCTGCTTCAGCCTCTCAAGTTCTGGGATTACAGGTGCACAGAACTGTTTTTTACAAACACATATAGTACCACAATATACATATACAGCACCTGTCTTTATAGTATGTATTCTACCTTAAATGTTGGGCAAACAGAAAGTACAATTATTGCTCTCAACTGAAAGCAACATTGGGTTCTAACTTTGTTTCTGTTGCTTTTATAAAGGTACTTTTCCCAGGGCCTCTTGTTAAATTTTTATTTTTCTTCAGGCTCATAATGACTGGTGACAAGAAATTTTATCTGCTTCATAGGTAAATGTGCCCTACCTTAAAGTGATTCAAAATGTCTATCACATTTGTCAAAATTGACTATCACTGGAGTGTTATTCCCAAGTATAAAATTCCTGGACAGGCTCAGCATGATGTCTGTGCCCAGGAGCTGCATAGGAATGCAGAAAGCAAGTCTTTGCAGATGTCAGGGTTGCCAGGTATTTCTGCTTTTGGCAGAAATTGGCATTTGAGCTCTGTTGGAGAAAGAGGCTGACCAGGCAGGAGTGATGGAGCGGACAAGGAGCCTGGAGGGCAGGTGCCACACACGGAGAAGCAGCAGAGACCAGCTGAGGCCCAGGAGGGCCTCCCCCACACCTGCCCCGCACCAGTGCGTCTTGGGATCCCACTTTAGTGGGCATGACGGATCACCGCGGATACCCTAAGGGCTGTTCTTCAAGCAGGAACATCTGAGAAGCAGGGTCCCTCCTGACACCAGCCTTCATCAGAACATTTCATTCTCTGTGAGGAGGCTTCTAGGCCTCTAAGACAATGGGCGGGCGGGACTCAGCCTAACGTCACCAATCCTTCAGAGAGCCAGCCTGGGGTACAGAGTGTCAGACTAAAAACAATAATACAAAGGTAAGAAAAAGTATGGGCCATACATTTTTGCTGTAGTACTACAAGTAGAAAAAAATGAATGCTTATTTAGTTACATATTATTCTGTATATTTTACTTTTCTGCTGCATGGATACTGTTATTTAAACAAAACAATAACAAGGTTAGTTAATAGTAGCAAATTGTAATTAACAGTAGGGTTATTTAAACAAATACACCTAAGAAAAATATAAAAATATTTTTAAATGTTGTTTCCTATCTTCTGATGTAGAGTTTGCCTTGACTTTAAAAATCTTTATTAAATTTAAATTTTATAGGCTACATTTATATATATATATATTTGGGGGTAAGGATAAGCTCATGCTATGTAGTTCAGGATGGCCTTGAATTTACTTTAAACTCACTTATGTAGCCTAGGCTCACCTCAAACTCACAACAATCCTTCTGCCTCAGTATCCCAAGTGCTAGGATTATAATTGTGCACTACCTCATCTGGCTTATATATTCTTAAAATACATAGGTACAATATTATTTTTAAATAGAACATAAATAGAACTAATTTTACAGATACTACTTACATTTGATAAGAAAATGACTTCATTCTATGAAGCCAGTGTCACTCTGATACCAAAACCAGATAAATATATCTTGTGATAAGAAACTTACAGAAAAATGTGTTTGCTATATTATTGTGTATCCTTAAAGACACATAGATAGATGTAAGACTTTTGGAAAAAGAAAACATAAATATAATAGAATTGATTAAATATATATTTAATGCACACCATATCCTACGAAGCTAGCATTACCCTGATATCAAACCCAGATAAAACCAATGTTACAGACCAATATCCCTCATCAACATAGATGCAAATATCTTCCACAAAATAATAGAAAATAAAATTTGATTGTATACTAAATTAATTACTGACCATGACTAATTGGAACCCAGGAATACAAGGGTAGTTCAACATAAAAATTTGTCAGTGTAATACATAACATTAACAGAAAAAAAAAGGGGAAACCCACATGATCATCTCCATTGACACAGAAAAGGCATTTGGAAAAAATCTAAAACTTGTTCATGATTTTAAAAACATTTCAGAAAACTGAAGGAAATTAAGAAATACCTAAATAAATGGAAAGATATCCCATGTTCATGGATAGGAAAACAACATTTTTTTTATTTATGTAAAGAGAAACAAAAGCATGTAAAGAGTAGAGATAATACAGAATTCCAAAAAAAAGATAAACAATAAGAAATCACTAGTTGATAAATTACATATTGTCCTCTTAGAAATAGTTGTTCAAGTTACAAAATTAAAGTATACAAAGTAGATAGTCAAACAGTGAGAGTGCAAACAGCTACACATGCATGAATCTCTACATGTATTTCTATCCTTTCTGTATTAGAGGGGAAAACAAAACTTAACAAGACAAAACAAAACAAATTCCTATAAAAACATGAAACCAAAAAGTCATATAAAACCACAATACAAGGTGATCTACAATGATTACTGTGTTATTTCTTATTATCTTCAATAGAATGTCTATATCATCAGGCATAATTGAATATAGCAGTATAATTGAGTATAGCAGTAAATAACAATATTAGTAAAATAGAACACTATGGACATAAAACTTCAAAGGTAGGTAATAATCAAACCATAGTGGATATTCTAGTGGATCTTGTCATCTTAAGTGCAGTTGCCTATAGTCTCAGACTTGATACTATCAATCATAACAGCTTTGAATAAAATCCATCAATACAAAACAGTGATCCAGCAAACCAGATTTGATTACGATCAGTTATGGTAAAACTGTGTAGGTTTTACAGAGCTTTAGATTAAGTTAATAGGAAATTAAGGATGATTACTGTATTATATCCTGTTATTTTCAGGATTACTGTCTGTGCCCTCAAATCTAGTACAGACTGGAACAGAATATAATACATCTAAGCAGAGTAGTGTGAGTAATGTGGGTTTTAAATCCTGGTGCACTAACAATATAGTGTATCAAGGCCATCTATAAAACTTAACATTTTTTAATAAAAGGTCAGTACTACCCAAAGTGGCCCATAGATCCAATGCAATCTCTACCAAAATTCCAATTGCTTTTTTCACAGAAATGGCAAAACCAACTCTCAAGTTCATAAAGAATTGAAAAGGTCCTTGGACACACAAAACAATCTTGATAAAGAAAAGGAAGGTGCCACATGCAGTAGTACTCACATGCAAGGCTGGGGCAGGAGAGCTGCAAGTTCAAGCCAACCTGGGCAACTTAGTAAGGCCCTAAAATAAGAAAAATAAAAAGGTTAGGAAAGTATGTTAGTACAATCCCCACTATAGAGTTGGGATGGAGAAAGAAGAGAGTGAAAGTTGGAAGACTTGCAATTCCTGTCTTCAACACTTAACTATATTGACTTAATGACAGCCAATTAGATCAATGCAGTAGAATAGCAAGCCCAGAAATAAACCTGAACTTACATGATTATCTGATTTGTGACAAGGATGCAAAGATTAGTCACTGAGGAAAGGACAATCTTTTCAACAAATGGTGCCATGAAAACTGGATATCCACATGCTGGGGATGTAGCTCAGTGCAAAAGCCCTGGGTTCAATCCCCAGTACAATGACAAGAAAATAGCAACAACAAAAAGTATGGAGAATAACAAGTGTTGGGAGGGATGTGGAGAAACTAGATTCTTTGTGCATTGCTGATGGGAATGCAAAATACCACAGCTACTAGCGAAAACAGTTTGGCAGTTTCTCAAGAGAAACTACCCTATGACCCAAGAACTGAAGGGATCTGAAGCAGATACTTGTAAACCTGTGTTTGTAGCAACATTTTCCACAACATTCTGTTCTCATAGAACTACCCTATGACCCAAGAACTGAAAGGGATCTGAAGCAGATACTTGTAAACCTGTGTTTGTAGCAACATTTTCCACAATAACCAAGGAATGGAAACAACACAAGTGTCCATGCATGGATGAATGGATAACTAAAATGTGATATCCACATACAGCGGAATATTAGTCACTGAAGGGAAGGAAACTGACATAGGCCACAACATGGAGAAACCTGAAGACATTATGCTAAGTCAACTTATAGAAGGACAAATACACTGTTATCTGGGTTCACTAACTTAATTTTTTCTACGGTTTTGGAAAAGATGGCCATGTTTGGTTTTGTGTGGGGAAAGATGGCTGGGGTCACGTTTGTCACTTAATGCAGAGTTTACAAACAAAAACAAAATTTCGCCAAACTTCTATTTGTGAACCAAATTGTTTACTGAAGTGTTTGTGAACTGAGGTATTACTTATGATTCCACTTCTCAGAGGTATCAATTTCCTTTGGGGAGGACACTGAGAATCAAACTCAGCACCTCACACTTGCCATGTGTCACTGAACTAAATCCCTGGCCCCTCCTCTGAGCTATTTAGAGTAATCACATTCATAGACACTCATTGCCATGGGCCGGTGGAAGGGAGTGAGAAAGTTATTGTTGTATTGATAATGGAGTTTTTGTTGGGGAAAAAAAAAATGTTTGACTATAAGTAGTGGTAATGATGACACAATACTGTGAATGTATTTACTATCACTAAATTGTATGCTTATGAGCGGTTAAAATAATAAGGATGTTATATACATTTTGCCACAATAAAATATGAGTTTCTTTCTGACTAGTAAATGTTTTTTTACTTTTCTATTTTTTTCCCAGTAATACTTTCCCAAACTTCCTATACCCCTTAGGATATCCTTTTCTTGTATGTAGTGGTAAAACTGGATTTGTCAAACATGACAATGTTGTGTTATGTGACTTGTAACTCCATTCTTATCATGCACACATAATTTCTGGTGTCAGCTCATTGTGATGATATTGAGCTAGACATCCTCTCCATGAAAATATTTGAGTATAGGATACTTAGCAATGAATTGCTAGCAGGAGCAGACTTCTAGCTTCTAGCTTTCCAAAACACCCAAATGTACTGAGTCTACAGGCTTGTTTCAATAGACCAGCTATCTGCCAGCCTTTTGCCATCATAAATTCATCATAAGCTACGCCTGTCTAAAATGTTCACTCTGTTTAAATATTCTGAGGCAAACTGGAGTGTTGCCTACATTAGACCTCTTTTGCCAGGGAAAATGGCTTTAAAGTACAGAGATAAGTCAAATTGTTATATTGCCATTATATTCTAAATAAGCTACAGTTTTTCCCAAAGAAGGGGGGTATTTTTTCACTGTATATGTTTTTGTTTCAACCTGCACCCCACATTGAACTGCTAGGGTACAGTCGCTTCATCTTTTTTTTTGACTGCTTGTGATCTCTTCAAAGAGGTAATCAAATAGTTTTGGAAAAACAATATATAAATTTGTATTATTGTTCTTCTTTTCTCTATTCTCATCCTCAATGTGTTTCAAACTTTCAAAGATACAGTCTTTTTGTCCCACACCTTAAAAATGTGACTTGTGGCATGCCAATATTTTAACATCTTTTTGATAGCCAAAAATGATAACAGTCATCTTGTGGGCACGAGTTTAAGGAAGATGTCTCCTTCCTTTCTGTAATGGAGAATATCATTAAGTGCTTCTGTACATTTTGAGAAAGGTGAAAAGTGTCCCCAAAGCTTTACCATGAAAGATCCAACATTACAAGTAAACAATAGATGTCATTTCTATGAGTGTGCTGAATGAGGCAACTTGGCCAGTTAGCTACCCACTGACTTGGTAAGAAACTTGCGGAGTAAATAGAATTAGCCAAAATTTACATTTTCACTGTCTGCTGAACATGCAGATAAATGAGCAAAGTTTAATCTGTGTGTAAGTAACCACCAGAATGCCTTTATGTGTTCTGTAGTCTTGTTAAAATCTTCGTAGAAAGCCCGGCACAGCTGTAATCCCACCACTTGGAAGGCTGAGGCAGGAGGATTGCAGTGAGTTTGAGGCCAGCCTGAACTATACAACAAGACCCTGTCTCTCAAAAATAAATAAATAAATAAAATAAAATAAAATAAAATTTTTTTAAAAAACTCTTCACAGAGATTCAGAAGAAATTTGAAACTCCAACTTTGAACCAAAGCCTCTAAGAGCTGAAGAGGAAGGACTTTTCTCCTTTAGGCCATGATTGGCCAAACCACTTGATATACTGTAGGAAGCATGACTTTCAGTAAAATCTGACAACTCTACACTGGGAGAAACCAATACATCTGCTCCCCAAATTTCCTTTTTTGTTTCCCTGCAGGACATTTAGTTGCAACTGCTAAATTAGCAAATATAATATTACTCAGTGTATTACTTTTATTACTTTTTAAAATTTTGTTAGTACATGTTTGCAGTACATAATAATTCCATTCCTTCTGGGGAGTTGGAACATGTACATAACACAAGTTAATTCTTTTGATTTCCCCTTCCTATTTTCCACTCTCTCTTCCTTCCATCTCTTTGTCCCTTTCCCATTTGAGAAAGCTCTATCTCCCTACTTCCTAGTATTTGTCTTTTATATTTCTCTTTAATTTATTTATACTGTGGGACTAGGCATGCTCTACCACTTAGAAGGCTGGGCAGGAGAATTGCTGTGAGTTCAAGGTCAGCCCGGGCTACATAATGCAACTACCTCAGGAAAACAAACAAAAAATTATACTTTGGGTTTCTCATTAAAAGATATTTTAAATTTCTGTGTCAGATTTAGTTCACTTAACATTATGGCCTCAAGGTACATCCACTTTCCTATAAATGATTCAAATTTATCCTTCTTTATGACAGAACAGTAGCCCATTGTGTGTAAATACCACATTTTCTTTATCTGTTGATGAACAAATAGGCCACTTTCAAGATTTATCTATTGTGACTTGTACCTCTATAAATACAGGTATGTGTGTGTCACTGTAATACATCTTTAACTCTTTGGGGAAGATCCCTAAAAGGGGAGAAGCTGAGCCAAATGGAATTTCTATTTTCAGTTTGTTGAGTAATCTCCATACTGATTTCCATAGTAGGTGTACTAGTTTATATTCTTAACAACAGTATGGATGCTCCCATCCCCAGCCTCATCAAGCATCATTTATTATTTGATTTCTATCTTCCTTTTTGCTTTTTCTTCCTTCCTTCCATTTTTTGCCTTTCCTTTCTTTTTATTTTCTGTTATTGTTGTTGCTACTGCTGTTGTTGTTGAAACAAGGTCCCATTATACCACACAGGCAGGCTTTGAAAGCACTGTGAAGCCCAGGCTGACTTTGATCCTCCTCTTCAGCTCCCCAGATTCTGGAATTACAGGCACCTGACTTTTTTTTCTTTTTTCTCTTTCTCCTTCATTGTTTTTATATGAGTGTGAACGTGGTTCCTAGTCTCTTTGTGGGTGTGGTTCTGGTCTGTTCCTCCTTTTATCTCTTCCATGTCTCTTTTCCTTCAGTCTTTTGCACCAGTTTCCTTCAGTCTTTTGCACCAAAGTTGGCATGATCCCCCTTTGTCCTTCAACCTTACTTTTAATCTCATGCTTTTCTTCTCTATTTTCTCCTTAATCCATTTTAAATTTTAATCCCCAAGGGCAAAATTGACACATCGGGGACTTATATACTGCATAATTTTCTAGTTTGTTATATAATCACAAATCTAGTTCATATGGTTAAAAGTAGCAAGTTAAGAGTTAGCCCAGTTTGTTGTTTTCTAGGCTGTGTTTCATGCTATTGGTACCACTATAGCCAAAATTAACACAATTGTCCTAAATAGCTGTTGGTCCTGGTATTCCATAACTGAGATTAACTAAGGGTCACAGAAAATACTGTGGCACAGTGCCAAAGAACCAGGGCCTGGGCCAAACAAGCAACAACTTCTCACCTCCAACAAACTGAAGAGGCAGGATCTTCCAACAGACTCAAAACCCCAAACCAGTTACACCTGGGAGATACCTCAGAGAAGTAATCATCACTTAACGGTCCTAAATACTAGCAATAAAGTAACCCACCATAGGCAATTTAGAAGCATCACCCTGGGAATCAAACGAGAGAGAGAGAGAGAGAGAGAGAGAGAGAGAGAGAGAGAGAGAGAGAGAGAAGAAAATGAGAAAGCACAAGTAAAATGTAACCCCAGACACCCAGTTCACCAAAGGCAAAACAGGGTGTAATGAGATGGGACAAAAGCCCCCCCCTCCCCAAGGTCTCTCTGAAATGGTAGCAACAAAGCAATTGAATGAGGCTCTGGAAAAAATGAAATAATCTCTCAGATAACTACAGAGGTTACCAAAATATACACCATGCTTAGCAGTGTTAGAGTAGATACAGACAAAAACACATCTGTGTTTTTCTCATTGATAAGGGAGACACTTTAAGCCGTTCTCTCATGGGAATCTTCTTCCATAGAGGGACAATACCGAGTACCAACACCGATAAAACTAACAAGTGGGGTTACAAGCTTCACAGTATCCTAACATTCTGAGATACACACGATGTTTTCTTTCAAGGCTAAGATAAAGTTAGTTGCTAGAATGACTGACTGCCTTTGTTTCACTTCTGTCTCTACCAGCGTAACACTGTAAATTGTTAAAAAAAAAAAGGGGGGGGCTTTTCTTTGGTTCTGAGCATTTGCAGTGGCTGGGCCAGTGCATCATTAAAGCCTCCTAAAAAATTCCACCTGGTTTCTCCAGTTTCTCGGAAATTCTACAATACAATGTATTATCAATCCAGAAAGAGTGACATTTTCAGGAAACAAACAAGAAGGGCTTTGATCAATCTGATGTGGCTCATACGAGTTCTGCCAAATCTCCTTAGCCCACTATAAAAATTTTTGATTTTCAGGACCGATTTGTACAATGTCTGTAAGTCTCACAATCTGGCACCTATGTGAGCAGGTCCCGTGCTGGGCTCCATCCCTGTCAGTCACAGCGTGAATGACTGACCAGATTTTGGCTCACTGCTTGGTATTTATTCATCTACTTGCAAAACATGAGAAGTGATCAAAACTCCACTTGTGGCCTCTGTCCTCCAGTTGGTTTCGAGGACTTCCAGCATGTGAAGAAGCGCATAGCTTCGTGTTACCGGGGCTGTGCCGGACGGCCGGACTGCATACGCCAACACTGTCCCTGCTGATGGGCACCTAGGTTGCTGTTACAAATAGTGCTGGGGCGAACCTCCCTGAGCATAGACTTTTTAATTTTGTTATTAGTACATGTGTGTAATACAGTCACAATGTTTACATTCCTTGTGGGGAATTGATGCGTGCCCATGGTACACCTTAATTTCCTTTTTCTTCCCCTTTCCCTTCCCTCCCTCTCCTCTCTCAATCTCTGCAGAGACTTAGCATTTCTCCAGGGGAATCTCCCACAGGAGTAAAGTTGGGGGATGGCAGTGGTTGGTTTTGCTGCTGCCCAGAGGCCCTCTGGAAAGTACTGGGACACAACGGCTGTTGGACCCAAGGAGGAGACACAGGGCGCAAGTGGGAAGCCAGGAGGGAGCCTCACCCCACAGGAATAGGGGCTCCCGGACCGAGGTTGGGGCTCCTGGAAGCCCATGGTCGCTCAGAAACCCGTAAAAGCTCATCTCAGAGAAAAAAGACGGGGAAGTACCCTCGACTCTCCCTGGCGGGGAAGAAGCGGCCCAACTTAAGTTCCGGGCCGCTGGGGCTGGCAAGGCCAGAGGCCTCGAGGCGGCGGTGCGGTCTGGTCCCAGGCTCCCGAGGATCCCCGAGCTCCCCACCCAGGGAGCCGCAGGCCGGCCGCGCCGCCGGCGGACCTGGCGTTCACGGATGGAGGTGGAGTAGAGTACGGCTGCGCCAGTTTTGGAAGGGAGAAAGCCCGGACCTGGCCGAAGCATCCTTCAAAGACAGAAAGATGGCGGAAATACACGAAAAACAAACCAGATCCTCCAGGGCCCGCTCCCGCCCAGCCCACGAGCACTGCTCCAGCTCCCAGTCTTCCGTAATTCCTTAAACTTCCGCGGGCCCCACAAACCGGGAGCTAGACTACGCATGCGCCAGCGCCCGCGCACAGGCGCTTGGCCCAGGGAGTAACTAGTAATGAGGAATAGTTTCTCAGAACAGTTGTGCGGGCGGCGCCGTGGCTTAGTTGGTTAAAGCGCCTGTCTAGTAAACAGGAGATCCTGGGTTCGAATCCCAGCGGTGCCTCAACCGAGCGTAATCAGTCTCGTGAAAGTTTTGCTATTTTACGAGGCTTTTCCACTCGCCTAACTTCCTTTTCACTTTAAGGATTTGAGAATCAGCCCCAGAATCTTAGCCCTAGTATTTGCCAGTGGGAAGGCTGGCCTCGGGCAAGGATTTAGTAGGTTTAAAAATCCACACCCTCGTGTTTTTGGAGATAAGTTGTGGACGTTGAGGGGAGGCGGACAGCTAGTTGCCAGGTTGCTAGGTTCCGGTGGGTGATGTGAGCCAGTGCCAGAGTAAAATTTTCCCCAGCGCTAGGAAGCGTCCACTGAGTGGTTGGTCCTGCCTCCACAGTGGCCAGGCTGAGGTAAGCTTCGGAAGGGTTGGTGCTTTCCTGTCTCCTTCCATCCGCCAGTAGCCACTGCCTCCCTATGCATGGAAGATAGACTTAGGTCAAGAGCGGTCCAAAACGAGCGGGACTGCAGGATTGCATCCAGTCTCAACGACCATCAGTGCACTGAATGCAAACTCTGGGCTAGGGAGAATACGGCAGACTGGACTGTGCCCGGTTCAGAGGTCAATGTGAAGCCAAACCCTTAGCCTGGGATGTAATTGCTAATTGCTGGCGCCTGTTAAACACCTGGGACCCGACTCCAGAGACTGCATCCAAGGGTTTGGAAAGGTGAAGGAGGGAGGAATTAAGGTATTTTTAAAATACCTTATTCACATATGACAAACCCAACAGGGCAATCCCAAAGGTTCACAGACATGGCATGAAGTTGTGTTCTGGGTGCAAATGGATGCTCCTCGACTTTTAGAGAGTTTTTTCCCATAAACCCATTGTAAACTGAAATTATCTTAGGTGGAAAATGCATTTCATACACCTATCTATCCAACATCTGCTCGACACACATTAGTCTGCACCTGGGCAAAATGATTCACCACAAAGCTTGTTTTATAGTGAAATGTTGATGGCTTGTGTAAGTTACTGAATGGTGAAGAACAGAATGGTTGTGTGTGTGCTCACGTTAACACGCAGGAATCCCAGATAGGCATTTTGTTAGACATGGGATAGGAAAACAAAACAGAATGCCCAAAAACCTCTGGCAGTGTTGCTCTTCACCTGCTCATGAGGGAATATTGTAGGGCACATATTGTAGGGAAAAGATCAAAATTCAGTTGTTGGCAAACTAGTATTTGTTGCCACACTTCTCAATTATCCTGTGACTCAGTTTCTTTATTTTTCTTTTTGTGGTGCTGAGGGCAAAATCCAAGACTTCATGAATGCTAAGCACACATGTAGAATTCAGTTTCTGCACATGAAAAGTAGGGTTTAATGCCAGGAGCTGCCTCACTGAATTGTCCAAACGACTGAGTCATGCACTTATATTTTTTGTGTGCTACCACATCCAGCTTCTGTGCTTGTATTTTTCTAAAAATCTCTTCTAGGGTGTATATCTGGTTTTGTGAAATAAATTCTTTCCATTTCTCCAATGCTGTATGCATCTTGTTGAAGCCTGACTCAAATCTTTGCTCAGAACCATCAATAGCCAGTTTATAAATGCAGTGCTTTGCTGTACTTCTTAGCCTGTCAACTGTACATGGTCTGATGATAGGTGGTTTCTACAGTTTCTAAGATCAGATGGTCTTAACTCAGGGAAATATTCCCATGTGTTCTTTCTAGCGACCTCAATCCCCTAGACAGCTGGACCGGATCCTGAAGAGGGGTGGACTGGCAGGGAGGAGCTGCCAGCCTGGTGGGGCACTTTCCTTTACCTCTCAGCTGAGAGACATGTCTGCTAGGAGGCTTCTTCACACGCTGCCAACCAGTGTCCAGAAGAGGGCGGAGGTGAGTTCTGCACAGCAGTGTTGAGGTGAGGGATCCAGCTCCTGGGTATAGAAGTCATGGGCACAGCCAGAGCCCACCTTGTGAGCACCCATGCCAAAAAAGAGGAGGGGGTCCCAAGATACTCCCCTGCAGTCTCAGCTGCAGCAGGAACCTGTTTAAATGCATTCTTCAATTCTGTATAATATAATATATTAAAAGAATGTAATAGATTTCCTAAGCTAAAAGGAAACAAGCATTTCCTACACACACACACACACACACACACACACAGGGAAAAGTCTACATTTGTGCTGTCCATTAGGCATCCACTGTGACAAGTGGCTTTGAACACTGGAGATGTGGCTCAATTGAACTAAAATGGGCAGTAAGGGTAAAATAGACACAGGTTTTGGAGGAACTTAGTATGAAAATCAGAATATAAAAATCTCATTAACAATTTTAAAAGTACTGATTATATGTCAAAACAATGGTATTTGGAGCATAGAGTATTTAGATGCACCACAGTTTCATGTCCTAGTGTCACATCAGAGAGAAATTGAAGTCTTTCTCCCAATGGGTCTGCAGTACTTCTCTTCATTGATTGGATTATCAAGGAGTATGAGTCCATTATTGCTTCCATCTGAAGCTTGTTTCTATATCATCACCATCATCATCATCATCATCATCATGCTCAGAATAGAACCCAGAGCCTTGTACATGTTAGGCCAATGCTCTACCACTGAACTACATGCCCAAGCCCCCCTCACTGGACTTTTCAAACAGTATGATTCCATTCATGGCTTCCATTTGAAATTTGTTTCTTCCTTTTAATAAATTTTTTTGATGAAAAGTTTTACAACAAAGTCACCTATGATGGAAAACTTTCTATGGATTCCATTGCTTACTTTTAATACTTTGGTTGCAGATTTGATTACATTTTAAATTTGAATTTTCTCACCATGGTTTAATAAATATTTAAAGATAGCAAAGATGATATCCTTCATATTTGTCAAAAATGTACAATAGATGTCATGTTTTGGTTAAACAGTCCAGAAACATCTTTGTAAACTGCAATTTAAAAATAGGTATTCCACCAAGACATGGTGGTGCAAGCCTATAGTCTCAACACTGAGAGGTTGAGGCAGCAGAATTACAAGTTTGAGCCTAGCCTGAGCAATTTGGAGACTTAAAAATTTTTTAAATTTTAATTGCCTGAGCAACTTAGTGACTTAAAAACAAATTTTTTAAAAAAATTTTTTAAATGTAAGTGTTGGGAATGTAGCTTAGTGTGAAAGTCCAGGGTCAATTGTCAAGTACCCCCTCTCCCTCACACACGAAGGTAGTTTGGCTGTTATGGTTTAGAATAAGAATGACCCCAAGAGGCTCATGTGCTCAGAGGTGGAGCTTGTGAAAGGTGATTGGATCATGGGCATCATAGCTGACTTGCTGTTAGGATGTGGGATCTGGTAGGAAGTGGTAAGTCACACCCTCCCAGTTCCTCCTACCGTAACCTTGTGGTAGCCACTTATATGAGATGCAAATATCTTTACATCTTTCACCCATATGGCAAGGTCTATCTATATACTTATCTTTATCATTCTCTAGTCATGTTCCTTTTGATTTCCCTCACCACTGTTCTTCATGGATGTCCCAGAAAGGGGCAGTATTGCTGCAGCTGTCCACTTTTGGGTGGTGCCTGCATAATGTGCAAAAACCATCTGTAAACCAGGCCCCAGTCTTCTCTCTTTCTCTTCCTGGCTGCCATGACATGAGTAGCTTTTTTCTACTCACATCTTTAAACTGTGTCATCTCTGTTTGAACCTGCTAGATATGGACTGAAACTTCTAAAACTGTTAGCCAAACAATCTTCTCCTCCATTCAGTTTTAGGTGTTGAGTGTTTTGTCCCAATGATGAGTGAAGTGACTAAGACAGTGGCTTACTTCCTCAAATCCCAAACTGTCATCAGCTACTCTGATGGCACTAAATGTCAGAGGAAGTAGATTTGAGTAGAATTTGGAGAGAAAAGAGAATGCTTTTTTATTGATTGTGGTTACAATGCATCTGTTTTCTAACTTTAGCGAATCACATGGTTCCTGGCAAGTACAATAGGAAACCACAAAGAACAACAAAAGCAAGCACATCACATCCCAACCCCTGCAGTTCCAGAAAGCCTGATAACATCTTCACAGCCAGCCATCCTGAGAAGCTTGACACATCTGCTCCACTCCCATAGTCATCAGGCCAGCAGCTTTCCCTGGATCAGCACCCGCAACCCCCTTCCCTTTAAAGCCCTTTTTCTCCTCTCTCTGGGGGCTGACTCTGGATTCAGCCTGCTCACACCTGAGCAAAATAAACAACCTAGTTGCTCACACTAACAAGGACTGGATTCTTCTCTTGCCAGAAATTTAAAAAGCAAAACAAAGCAAAAAACAGAGAAAATACATGAACAGTGGTTCTCAAGACATTGGAGAGCCAAGTATATAGTGCGCACCTGTAGTCCTGGCCACTTGGAAGGTTATGGAGGAGGATTGCTTGATCCTAGGAGTTTAGGGCAGAGCACACAATGCTCATCGGGCATCTTCCCCAAATAGAACAATGGGATCACTCCTGTGAGTAGCCGTGACACTCCAGCCTAGGCAACAAAGGAGACTTTCCTCTCTTAAAACAAAACAGAACCAAACAACAACCAGAAAATACAGGACACCCAGAAACAAAGTGATACAAGGATGATAACAGGATCTCCAAATAATCCAAGTAATACAAGGGAAATACTATAACTCCCACATGCTAGATGTCCAGTGTGCCGAGTTCAAAGAATGAATTCTTACAAACAATGGAGATTAAGAGTAGAAAACATTTATTTAGGGGAAGATATAACTTCTGTCTAAGAGAGACAAAAAGGGACCAGAAGGTGGGTTGCTGAGTACCCAACTTCTCAGGGAAAGCTTTATAGTGCAAAATCACAAGGTGTGCACAAGGTGAGACAAAACTATGATCAACTAATAAGATTACAAGTATAGTTGCTTAGGTAGCATTGATCCAGTGGAGAAGCAAGTCAGCCAATGGGGTAGAAAGTATATATGGAAAGAACAAGAACTTTTCCTGGAAGAGGGGTCAGGGATTCTTCCTGGCCCCACTCCATGATTGATGCCTATTTACAATATCAATCACTACTGTTTGTCCCTAGGGGAAGTATGTAGGTGTAATCTCATCGTTGTCTTGAGGTCTGGCTTTCTACGAATGGGCCTCGACTTGTGGTTACAATCTTCTGCACTGGCTCCTTTGAGAGCCTAGCCCTGTCCAACTGCCTATAATATTTCTAATTAATGTAGCTGTCTATAATAAAAGCACACCCTGATAGTAAGAAGCAACAGATGTAAGTCCTATGACTGTTCTACTTTGCACCTGGAGAAGGGTTCCAATCCACAGCAGAGGGAGATAGAATCCACAGTGGTTTCCAGTGGTCTCTGGCTTGAGTGGACAGAACTTGGAGCATGCGGAAGGCAGGGTACCTAGAGTTTTCTGGCTGCTGGACAGTGTAAGGACAGTTAGGGAGGAATAGGCAGCATAGGGCATGACCTAGGTGGCAAGCACAATGAAAATGACTACATGCTTTCTCACAACATGATATACTGAAGGAGGCTACCCTTTGTGGGAACTTTACATACTTTTTGCTATGTGCTCATAGTCCTGTGAACCTTAGCTCACCCTGGAAACAAAGGCTAAGATCCTGATGGCATCAGTCAACAAAACAGTTATTTTTAGAAAATCAGCTAACCCCTATACATATGGACAAGGCAAAGACATTAGGCTGAGAAGCTCAACCTGCCATACAGCTCACTGTGGGAGGCCGTTAGGCCACAGAGGTTCCACCATCATGAGCAACTGTAACACCCATTATAAAAGGTGAGTTCAGCCCCTATGTCTTTTTCCTCTTCCATCTTCCACCATATGATGATGCAGCCAGAAGTTCTAGCCTCCAGAACTGTAAGAAATAAATGTCTCCTTATGACAAATTAACTAGTCTCAAGCATTCTGCAAAATCAGCAGAAGAGAATTCATTATATCATTTCTCTGACAATGTTTTGAAAAACCTTGTTTTCTCCATTGCAGTACAACTCCATCTCCCACCTCGTCTTCCATCTTTGTACAGTAAAGCTCCATGAATACTCTCCCCTCACCTCAGACCCTACAAAGCCTGTTCTTTCCTTCCCTCTGGGTATTCCTGGGAGTCTTCATATACAGTTGCCAGAGAAAATAGAAAATGTCAGTTAAATTAGAAACCCAGCCCACTGGCAAATCATTTTTAGCTACGTAAGGATGTCCTATACAGTATTTGGACATATGCAGATTTTTTAAACTTTATTTTTTGGTACCAGGGATCAAACTCACGACCTTGCACTTACCAAGCAAGCATTTGAACTGCTGAGCTAAATCCCTGGTCCTGATTTTTAAATTTTTTGCTGTTTACCCAGAACTCAAAATTTAACTGAGCATTCTATATTTTTATTTGCTAAACTGGAATTCTCCCTGCAGGACGCAACTCATTAAAGCTCAGGACAAATAGTGACAGCTACTTTTCTGCCCTCACTTCCTAGAAAACAGCTGACACAAACCTCACATAACAGTTCAGCTGCAAATCCAAGGCCCAGTCAAGGAGAGGAAGATGGTGAGGGAGAGAAGGTGACACCTTGGTTAGCGCCTCCAGCTTCATAAGGAAGGAGCATGGTTGCTTGGTGGTACAGAATGTCATCCAAACAGGCCATTTAGAAACACTTTCTCTGGGGGAGAAAGGAAGAGTTTATCTGTCAGATCTGTCACCTCCTGGTGTCACTGTTAAAGTTCACTGCATAGGACATGAATCCCCTAGTATGTCTTATAGGACAGTTCTCACACCCCACAATATAGTCCTTCATCTGAACCCAGAAGTATGGGGGAGCCCTGATACTGACCCAAAGGGCATGGTGAAGGCCATTTGGACTTTGTTCCCAGGGCACTAGGGAGTCATGGAGAGATTTAAACAGGGGTAGGATTTGGGCTTTAAGATGACCTGATTGAAAGGGATGCATGCAGCATGTAAATAGATAATTCCACAAATACATAATTACAATGTTGATGGACACAAAATGTATTAGGAGGCCCCTGACCCAGGTAGGCCTGCACACTGCACAGTATGTGGGAAGCTTGAGGCCAGACTGAGATGAAAGAGGAAAGCAGTTCTCTTTCACAGCTCCTTTTCCTAGGCCTCAACTGCCTCCCTCTCTTACTCAAGAAATCCACTCATCCAACAAATATTTTATACAGTGCCTCCTATGTGCAAGGCACTGTTTTAGATACAGTTATAAACAAGAACCCACACACACACACACACACACACACACATATATAAAATTACTCTTGGTCCTTTGTTGGGAGGGTCCCAAGGGATGGAACCCAGAGGCACTCTACCACTGATCTACATCCCAAGCCCTTTTTATTTTGAGACCAGGTCTCATTAAGTTGTTCAAGGTGGGCTCAAACTTGCCATCTCCTGCCCCAGCCTCCCAAATAGCCAGAATTACATGAGTCGCTACTCCCAGGCACTTATGATACTTCTCACTTATGATACTTCTAGTCTATTGAGGGACACACAAAAAAATGAGAATATAAGTGCTATGTGAAATACAGTAGGGAAAGGAAATAGACACTAATTTTATTTAAGGCAATTTTCAGTAGTCAGTCTGAGAGGGCTAGGGGTTTGGCTAAGTGGCACAAGTGCCTGCCTGGCAAGTGTGAGATCATGAGTTCAATCCTTGGTACCAAGGGGGAAAAAATTAGTTGGTTTGAGAAAGAATTCTCCAGATAGTAATATCTGAACAGAACTGAAGGTGAGAATGGAGCCATCTACAGGAGAAACATTGCAAGTTAAGGAAACCAGAAGTTTGGAGGCTCTGCAGCAGAAGCCGGCCTTTATGTTTTAGGGGCTAGAGTGCTTAGAGCAGTGGGAATGAGGGTGAGAGGGTAGAAATGGAGGTATAGCAGGGCCAGACTGTGTGCATCAGTTATAAGGACTGTTCTGGGCTGAGAGAAAAAGATAAGTTAACTGAGGGGTTAAAGAGGCTCTCTCTGGCTGATTGGGCACACTGTGGAGGGCAAGGTTGAAGCCAGGGAATGGGTTGCTCTAGTGGTTCAGGTTGAAGGAAATGGTCGCTTGTAATACAGGTAGTGGAGAGAAGTTCTGAGGCAGAGCCAAAATAGATATAGATAGATAGATATAGCTATGGGATGTGAGATAGAGTCAAGAATAACCCTGACTAGGATAGACTAGCCATTTTCTCAGATGAAACGATTTGAGCCCGATTTGAAAAGTTAACTTTTTCCTGGTATTCGGATTGAACCCATGCCGCACACATGCTACACAAGCGCTCCACCACTGAGCTACAGCTTGAAACGTTTTAATTTTGTTTTGATAGGGTCTCGCTAAATTGTCCAGGCTACCCTTGTGATTCTCTTGCCTCAAGCCTCCTGAGTGGCTGGTCTTACCACGCGTGCGCTACCGCGCCAGGCTCATCCTGTAATAATTACAACGATAGGGACTTTTCTATTTTCTTCATCGATGTTTCTTAACCCTCTCTCAGTACTTGACGCAGGTAATTTTTCAATAAATACTTCTTGCATGAGTAAAAGTACTTTCGCAGAGACGTATTCCCCACGCCCACTCTCCAGCCAGTCCTGGAATGCAGAAGCCCTTTAGCTAGACCATAAGAACCTGCAGTCAAACCTCCGTAGTACCAATTTAGACAATGCCACATGCAGCGAACGCTTACAATTGGACAGGCTATTAGGAATTCAGCCCAATAGAAGGTCGGAGTTCTTTTCAGGGGGCGTGGTCTGAGTGGCTCCCGAGACCGCCTCCAGTAGTCGCTCTAGCCTCTGGAATGACCCGCCTGTCTCAGTACACCCAACTTCCGGTCGGTCTTAATTCCGCTTCCTGTCTGACTGTGGCGTCATTGCCGAGGGTCACATTGAGCCGCTTGCTGCTTCAGGGGCGTATTTAGGTGAGTGCGAAGCACTTGGGACCCTGAGACCCCAGCCCAGCGGGCTGAGGAACCGGACCCCAGCTTCCCCAATAATGGATTGAGGTTTCTGGCCGCCGCCGGCGGCCCGCTCGAGGCCCTGGCGTTCCGTTCTGCTGTTAATAGTGATAGCTCAGGTTTACCGTATGTAGTTCTTCCTTAATAAGAGGCAGCGTTCTAAGCAACTATTAGTTCATTTATCCCTCCTTCCAGCCTCATGATTTATGGAGTATGATTACTTCGTTTAACAACGAAGAAACTGAGGCTCAGCGATGAGAAGCGACTTAGCAGAAGCTACACAAGCAACCGGGATTTGGACTCAGTAATTGGGACTGCGGTACTTTTAATCCCCAGCTACACAGGCGTGGGCTGCGCGGCTTTTTTTGGGCCAAGCTTATCTCCCCTGGTGCCTCTTCCCTACTGTCTTGGATGTTGGAGGGGCCGCAGGATAATATTTGGGTCCACCCTCACCCACACATGCAAAGTCGAGATCTCGCCCAAAACTACCCCAGCGGCTGCGTTTATGTCCCAGCCGATGGTATTTTACAACCTCACTTTCTCCCAGCCCCCAGATTCCCCCATCCAAAGACTATTCTAGTGCTGCAGACGTGCAGCACTAACTCGGGCCTCTAGAATTCGACACTGGCCTGTGTACCTCTGTGTGGCGCCATAACTACTCTTAACTCTGCAGTATAGGAACTTCCACATTCCTAAATGAAAAACTGTGTCACCTTTTCAGAGATGTATCAGAGGTTTTCAACCCCGGGTCTACTGAGTCCATAGAATTCAAGGGATGCTAGGACTTGAATGGGTGACAGAGATGGAGAAAGTCATGTCTGTATTTTTTACTAGCCTGTGATTGAAATACAGCATTTCCTTCCATTAGGAATTGAGGCAGCAACTTCAGGGGTATTAGTAGTAGCTGTGGGTTTGTCAGCAGTCAAAATCACAGATACTCATCTGCCTCATTGCAATTGGAAGGGTATAAAATACCATTTTCACTCATGCTTACTTTGAAATTATGGTACTTAATAAATTATTAGCTAGATACAACTGATTTTTGGTCCCTCTATGCAATTTAACAGAGTCTGAGAAAGAAGCTTAAACCCTTGAGGAGTTTGTGACAGCAAAAAAAAATTAAGAACCTTTGCAGGTTCTTAATGTCATCAACTTGCCAGTGATAACATTTGTATGCTGTGTGACCTTGGGAAGTCATTTAGGTATCCTGTGTCTTCCAGGTGTGGATAACAGGACAGGAATAGTTCCTACCTTTTAGAGTAGGTTAGGGGTAAGATTGTAAAACAGTCCCTAGCAAATAGGAAGCAGTTGGTGAGTGTCAGCCAGTAGTATTTTGGAACCTGGCTTGATTTTGCTAAGGAGTTACCCAGAAACCCTGCTGAGACTTCCTTACTGAGATATATGCATTTGCTCTCCCTTTGTCTCTGTATGTGAAGAGGGAAGAGGTCGAAGCACAATCTGTTTTTGTGTTTCTGGATCTCCTCCATTGGGCCTGGTCGGGTCTGCTCAGGACTCCTGCCAACACCCACTTTCTTTGCTTCCAGGAGTCAGCACTATGGCAGAAGACATCAAGACCAAAATCAAGAATTACAAAACTGCCCCTTTTGACAGCCGCTTCCCCAATCAGAACCAGACCAGGAACTGCTGGCAGAACTACCTGGGTAAGCAAGGTGTGGTGGTGGAGAATGCCAGTAATTTTTTTGTTTGTTTGGTGGTTGGTTGATTTTTTTAATGGGATACCTACTTTTAAAAACCAGATTGTTGAGGCAGATGTGGTAGTGCACGCCAGTAACCCCAGCACTTGGCAGACTGAGGCAGGAGGATTGTTGCAAATTCAAGACCATCCTGGGCTACAAAGTGAGCTCAAGGCCAGCCTGAACTAACATAGTGAGACACTTTCTAGAAAAAAAGACCAAAAAGCAACCAAAAAAAGAGATTGTCCTCTTTGCTTTCCACTCTGGAATGCCACATTGTAGCATCAAGACCACCACCTTCCTCTTGTCTCACCCTGGTTCTGGACTTTGAAAATTTCCCAGTCAGAGCCCTCTTGTTTTCCCATTATTCCTGATCCCCAGATTTTCAAACTGAGTAACAGTTCTGTAGAGTTACAGAATCAGTTTAGTGAGATGTGTCTAGCTCTTTTTAGTACCCTTGCAAACTTGTGTGTATGTCTCTCTCTGTGTGTGTGTGTGTGTGTGTGTGTAGAACTAATAAAGTAGAAAGTATTTCTTGACTTTTGATCAGAAGTGTGTTCCAGCCTTCATTCTGAGCTGACTCTGGCCCCTTTTGTTCACAGACTATCACCGCTGCCAGAAGGCAATGACCGAAAAAGGGGGTGATATCTCTGTGTGCGAGTGGTACCGGCGAGTGTACAAGTCCCTGTGCCCCATATCCTGGGTATGTCTTTTTGCTGGGGCCCTTGAGATACTGGGGTAGGGATGCAGAGGGGAGGGTAGTGATAGGCGAGTGCTCATCTCAGTGGAGCAGAGGGAAGACAAAGACTCCCTCTGCATGGGGACGCCTCATGCCTTTTCTTCTCCCTGGAATTGCCTTCCTTCCTCTGAACCCTCAGCTAGCCAGTGCCTGGGGACCTGGCTGAATCATCTGACTGTATCTGCTTCACTCATGTACCCTTAATGTGTCTTGTGCAATCCTGTCCCTTTTTATTGTGAATATTTTCAAATTATATATACACTTTTTTTATATATGCACATAGTTCAGTTATTCCAAATACATCCATTACCCAAATTATTTGAATAATAAAATTTTTCCACATTTCTTCATATATTTTTTAAGGGGTAAGGGGGTCAAACCTAGCCTATTTTTGTTTGTTTGTTTTGTTTTGTTGTTGTTGTGTTTTGGTTTTTTTGTAGGGGAGGATAGCATCTCATTATGTAGTCCAGACTGTCTTTGAACTTGTGATCCTCCTGCTTTAGTCTCCCAAGTGATAGAATTACAGTCATGTACCACCACATCCGGCTTCTTTCCTTTGCCCAAGTAGTCTAGAGCAAATCTCAGACAAGTTATTCTGCCCCTACATAAATTAATATGCATCTCCAAGAAATGAGAACACAATACGGCAGTCATTTTTCCCCTGACCTGACAAGACCTTTTGTCAGTATTTAATACTCATTGTTATGTCTTCTCTTTTTATATGAAGGATTTATGTTCATGTGACCCTCTTAAATCAAAGGACCCCATTAACTAAAAGACACATTGAGAAATGTCCAAGACTTTTTTTTTAATTACAAAATAATACAAATATAAATACAAAAATCATTTTTATTTTGAGATAAGAGTCTCACTGAGTTCCCAGGGCTGGGCTTAAACTTGTGTCCTCCTGCCTCAGCATCCCAGAGTGCTAGGGATACAGATATATACTACTACACCTGGCTGTGTAACATACATGAGCCTGTTTAATTTTTTTTTTTTTTAGTATATATTTTCAGTACAAAACGATTGCATTCATTGTGGAGAGTTGGTACATGTATATAACACTTCTTAATTCTTTTTACAGCCCCCTCCCATCCCCTCCATATTTCCTTCATCTCCTAGTCCCATAGCCTGTGGAACTTTCTGGGTATGAATGGCTCATACTGTACATTGTGATCTGCTTCTACTTAGTGTGTCTTGGAGCCTCTTTCAATGACAGCATAAAGATCTGCCTTGTTTGAATAATTTATAAGTGCTTTTATTTCAGTAGTCCCCTTTGATGGATATTATATTCTAGTTGTTCGGTATCTTGGGCATCTAATGTATACATCTTTGGGGCTTATTTCTGTAGAACAAAATATGTTAGGGCATGCTTGTCTTAAATCATTAGGTTTTCCTCTCCCCTCTCAGGCCATACTATCTTAAGTATCTATAAGTACCTGGGCCTCCAGAATTTCTCCCTGGGTAATGTTGGGTAACATAATGTTCCCATAACATCCTTCTTCTAGCCTCAAGGTCTGTATTGGGTACATTTTGGCCATGGTGCCAGGAAGCAGCCTCTCCATCCTAGTGCTATCACCCCATCCTCCAGGGCCTGGGCCTGCCCTGACGTGGGGAACATCAGTTAACCACTCTTTCTGCTCTATTAGACTCTATAAACACATTCTAAGCCAGGTGTGGTGGCGCATGCCTGTAACCCCCAGACTTGGGAGGTTGAGGCAGGAGGATTGCCGTGAGTTCAAAGCCAGCGTGAATTACAGAGCAAGACCCTGTCTTAAAAAGCAAACAAATGAATAAATTACTCATAGCCTACACAGGCCCCTTTATGCCCACCATCCCTGACTTTATTCCAAAATGCATTTTGGGTTTTTTTTTAATAAATAATATAACCATTTCACAGAATCTTAAAAACTAGGGAAGAAGCAGGAAAGTTCTCATTTTCCTGTTCTGGCTGATAGTATAGCATCTTTCAGGTTTTTTCTACTTAAAAAATTAACTTCTGCTTAGTTACTTTTCTCATTGCTGCAACAAAATACCCAACACCCAGAATTAAGGAAGGAAAGGTTTATTTAACTCAGAGTTTGTAGAGGTTTCAGTCCATAATGAACCAACTTCCAGGCAGGGTGGCTTGACACAGGGGCAACAGTTCATGATGGCAGAAGACAGCAAAAGCAACAAGAGACTTTAACAGCATCTTTCAGCTTCTTTTATGTAGTATCTAAACTGCAGAAATTAGGACAGTGCCAAACCAATCAGTGCACTGATTTAGCAACCACACACCCTTAACCCAGGCATCACACAGTCTAGATCCAGCCATCTCTGAAAACACCTAAGACTGCATGAGGCTTTGCTCCAGACACAAATCAAAACAGTCTCCAACCTAAATACATGTATTTAATGTGAGGGCAAAGGTCAGGAGGGAAGTTCACTTTTCCTATAATGTAGGCATCTGAATCATTTTTTCAGTCCTCTGTATTTCTAGGGTTTTTTGTTTTTTGTTTTTGTTTTTGTTTTTTTTTGAAAGAGGGTCTCGCTATGCAGTTCAGGCTGGCCTTGAACTTACTTTGTAGCCTAGGCTGGTCTCAAACTTGCAATGATCCTCCTGCCTCAGCCTCCTGAGTGCTTGTATTTCTGTTTTAAATCTTTACTTTCCCTATAAGAAGAACACTGAATTTTTTGGAAAATCTATAGAAACGAGATTTATATAATATATAGAAAACAAAAGTCTCCTAGTTATCCCTTTATGCGCCCTCTAATAATTATGTGGAAATCATCCATTTCTTTCCTGATGTGCTAATGTGTGTATGTTTATATATTTTTTAAATAGGTATAGGTTGTACTTGACATTCTGTCTTGCAGTTTTCTTTACTAATACTCATTGTATATCCATGTTCACACTAATATAATCTATTCAACTATTAGGTAACTCTCATCCCTCTCCTCCTCTCTCCCCCATGCTTAGAATTGAATCCAGGGCCTTGGTGTGCCCTAGTCCCTTTTTTTATTTTTATTTTTTATTTTGAGACAGAACCACACTAAATTGCCCAGGCTGGGTCCCAGTTCGAGTTTCTAGTGTAAGGGTTACAGGCTTGGGCCATAGTCTGTTAATAATTAAAAGGTATTCCCTGCCCCGCTAGCTGCACTCCTATCTTTTTTCACTATTTGTTTCTTAGATTTGATTTCCTTAGTTTCCTGTCCATGAAGTGGAATTATTGGAGCAAAAAGTAATTTACCCTAGATCAGACCTCTCATTGCCCCTGATTCCCTAGAACTGAATGTTTTAAATGAGAACTGTGGATCAGAAACAGTACAAGTCTGGTATGAGGAATTCAGATGAACCCCTGACAGGAGAAGATATTCATCCCGAATCAGTCATCAAGGAAACAATTTAAAACAACAGAGAAACTGGGCATGGTTTTAATCCCAGCACTTGGGAATTTGAGGCAGGAGAATCACAAATTTGACTATATAGACTTTAAAAAAAAAAAGTAGTGCTTGTTACTCCAGTGCAGAAATTACAAAGGTTGATATTGGCAAGTGTTGACATAATAGGTTCTCTGCCAGGGCATTGGGTCTATAAATTGGTCAGTCACTTTTCGGTAGAATTTGGCAGGACTTTTCAGAATGAAAAATATATATATATTTCTGACTGGCAATTCTACATGTAAGCAGTACAAAAATCTTTATAAGCTGGACGTGGTGGTACATGCCTGTAATCCCAGCACTCAGGAGACTGCGGCAGGAGGGTCACTGTGAGTTCCAGGTCAGCCTAGGCTACAAAGTGAGTTCAAGATCAGCCTGAACTACATAGTGAAATTCTGTCTGGAAAAGATTAAAGAAAAAAAAAAAAGTTTACATATACCAAGGATATCTGTTGCAGAGTTGTTTCTAATGGGGACGGGTCATAACAGAAATCAAATAGATGATGATGTATTTAAAGTACAATGTGTGTGTGTGGGGGTGTAAATTGACAGTAGACACCATAGACCAGCTACATTGTAAGCACTTTATGCCGCATAAACTCAAACATGCCCAAAAAACTGTATTAAGTAGATGCTACTGTCAATGTCCTCATTTTATAGAATTGGAAACTGAACCCCACAAAGGTTGAGTAACTTGCGTGAGGTCACACAGCCAGGTGGCAGACCTTCTGGGGGGATTCAGAGTCAGTCTCCCTTGTCCCTGCTTTTCTAGCATAATAATATGAGAAGGTGTGTTTCTGTGCCTGTAAAATCAAAGATGCTTATGACTACCTATGAGAAGGTCCACCAGCTATGCACGGTGGTCCACACCTGTGAGGCCAGAAGTGTAGAAGGAACATCCCTTAGAAGGGCAGAGCTGAGGGGTAGATTTCAAGGAAGGACTTCCCAGGCCAGCATGGTGGAACTTGCCTCTAATCCCAGCACTCTGGGAGCCTTGAGATTAGAGAACCGCAAGTTCAAGCCCCGCCTGGGCAGCTTGGTTACTTAGTGAGACTGTGTCAAAATGTTTTTTTTCAAATTTTAAAAAGAAGAAGGAAATCCACGAAAAATAGGTTGTTCATTCTTGGGAATATTAACAGTTTGATATGGGCCTTCTCACCCATTTTATGCTGTGCATACCATGGGATGCACTGTGTACTCTGCTTGGCACCCTTTTGCACTTGACTACATATCTTATCAAGCAATATATGCCAGATCACACATCAACTGCTTATGTTTTTTCATAACTGCTTAGTATTCCTTTTCTCCTGACAGTAAACGTACTGGTTTGAGTCACCCCTGATTGTTTGGCTCCTTGGACAGTGGTTGGCACCTAGCAGGCACCTGTGATATTTGTTGACAAAATACACAAATGGGCAAAATGAGGGAGACAGAGATGCCGCTCATTTTGATCCCCCCACAGAGGAAAAAATAATGCCATCTGTCTATCTGCAGGTCTCAGCGTGGGACGACCGCCGGGCTGAAGGCACGTTTCCTGGCAAGATCTAAACTGGCTCCACCTCCTTCTCTGTCCTCTGTCCTTCTCTTGGTGGTAAAGGGGGACCTGAGTATATGATAGTCCCTGCCTTGGGACCCTGAATCATCACTTAACTAACAATAAAAACTCAGTGGAAAAGTGTAAGACTGCATGTGTGAAATCGTATGGCTGGGCAGGAAGCTGGGGAGAAATTGGCGCCCTGACCAGCAGTAAGAGGGGCCTCACAGTGATTCCCTTCTCTATTTGCTGTTTCTATTTTAATTTATTGATCTTTGACCACCTCTGTGCCAATCAACAGGGTTATACAAAATAGCTGCAAGTCCCTATATGTGCTAAAATTGATCTGTATAGGTTTTTAGCTTGTATGTGGTTTTGTTTTGTTTTGTTTTGCTTTGTTTTGTTTTACAGTACTGGGAATTGAATCAGGGCCTTTGCACTGAGCAACATTCTCTACTCCTTTTTATTTTGAGACAAGTTCTTGCTAAGTTACCCTGCCATCCTCCTGCATTGGCCTCCTGACTACTAAGGTTACAGCTCTTTTTAATTTTTACACGAGGTCTCACTGATTTGCTCAGGCTGGGCTTGACCTTTTGATCTTCCTGCCTCAGCCTCCCAGAGTACTGTGAATACAACAAGTATATGCCACTAAGCTTGGCAGTTTGTTGTTGTTGTTTTTAATTCTACAATAGTTCTTCATATCACCCTGCTATGTAAACAGATTTTAAAGAAGCCAAGTCAGTTGTCTTGAAGAATATATTTCACTGAATTTACCTCACTATTTCTTCGTGGTATCATTTCATCTTCTGTCATGAACTGGATTTAGCTCTTGCAGGCTTGATTAGATGCAAGTCAAGAGTTTTTTGCAAGAGTCCCTTTCTGGGGCCAGAAATATAGCTCAGTAGCATAAGTGCCTGCCTGACAAGCATAAGATCCCAAGTTCAATTCCCAGTACAGAAAAATTTTTTTTTTATTTTTAAAAGCCAGGTGTGGTGTCACACACCTGTAATCCCAGCACTCAGGAGGCTGAGGTAGGAGGATTGATGCAAGTTCAAGACCAGCCTGGGCCACAAAGTGAGCTCTAGGCCAGCCTGAAGCTGCATAGGGAGACCCTATCTCAAAAAGAAAGAAAGAAAAAAGAGAGAAAGGAAAGAAAGAATCCCTTCCTGTGTGCATCCTTATTTCTTCATGTACCCCTTGCCAGATTGTCCCTGATGGCGATGGTGATGTCTAATCCAGTCCCTGGAAAAGGTGGTGATCTGCAGGTTGATACTGTGGGGAACAGTTTGTCTGTGGTGCCCCCAGCCTTGCACAGACCCAGATAAGCCACTCAGGGAAGACTTATCTGTGCTCTGGTCTGACCAGAACCTTGGCAGAACACCCTGTGATTCCTCAAGATGCAAAGGGAGATAGCAGTCTTGTGCCAAGTGAGCACGAGGCAGTTTCTCCTGCATCTCTCACAGGAGGTGATCACAAGACCATTTGTCAGTCTCCCCAGGTTCAGTTGAATGCAGAACTTTCTGCCGGGTTCTCCCTAAGGTAGAGCTGCAGACTGTAAAGCTGCATGCAGAGCACTTTTTAAAAGCCTTCCAGCTTCTCAGCATTGGATTAGGATTGCTCAAGTGAGGAAACCGACAGGCTTCCAGTCACCACCCTTGTGTCAGAAAGCTGTGGGTTTCCTTTTGGGATGTCTTTGGGAACTGTTGTTCAGGGCAGAATACAAATGTCCCAAGGAATGTTAAGCAAGAAAGGAGTTTAATATGAGGAATTTTTATTTGATGTTTTGAGACAGGATCTGGCTAGTAGCTCAGGCTTGTCCTGAATTTACCATGTATCCCAGGCTCCCCTGGAATTCATGGTGATCCTTTTAGGTGTGTGCCACCATGCCCAGCTTTAATATGAAGAATTTGAAAGAGTAAAATTGTGCAATGAGGTCTATTTGGATGTAACACAGTTGGCTTCCCTCAGATGCTTGTTTTATTGTTTTCAACTCAATATGACCCCACATTTTATAGGTTTAAATATGCCTTCTGGGAGCGTTTTGCATTACTTTTGAAATACTTAGCCTTCCAGCTAATAACTAAAGGAAAGATATAGTTAGAGAATCAACATTTTGTAATGCGTAGTAAATATGGGCATTGGGCAGTAATGGCTACAAACATCACCAAAAGAGAGAGTTGTTATGCTCTCAATGTTTGTGTCTTCTCAGAATTTCTTAAGCCAGGCCTGATAGTACACACCTTTAATATCAGCACTCAAGAGACTGAGGCAAGAGGCTATGAGTTTAAAGCCAACCTAGGCTACATAAGGCCAGCCTGAACTACATAGCAAGACCCTGTCTCAAAAAAAATTATATTAAAATCCTGACCTCGGGCCAGGGAGTTAGCTCAGCAGCTCAGAGCGCTTGCCTGGTAAACTCGAGATCATGGGTTCAATCCCTGGTACCAGAAAAAAAATCCTAACCTCCAAGGTGATGATATTGAGAAAAAGGGTCTTTGGGAGGGTCTAGATCATGATGGAGTCCCCATGCATGGGGTTAGTGTGCTTTTACAGGGGACCCAGAGATTACTCCCCTTTCTGCCACAGCAGGCTTGCCCCATCCATGCACCAGAAGGCAGCCCCTTATCAGACATGGGAGCTACCAGCAGCTTTGTCTTCCTAGCCCCTAGAACTGTGAGAAACATACCTGTTGTCCATGAGATGTTTTAATGTTTCCATAAGATACTTTGGTAGGCAGCATGAATGAACTAAGATAACCAAACATGGTGTGTCTCCAGATATCACTTGCCACCTGAAGTTTAGCTAAAAATGTGAACTGGGAATCTGACAATACCTCTATATTCAACCTGTAATTTGCAGGAATTATAGGGGAATGTGTTTAACTGCAACATAGCATGCAATTGGAATGCAAAATGAACTCTGGAAAGATACAGAAAAATGACACACTTTCTCACATAAATATAAAGGCAAAGAAGGTATAGAGGAAAAAGAGATTAAAAGGTACTTAAGGGCTGAGGGTGTAGCTCAGTGGTAGAGCACTTAACACGAGACCCAGGTTTCATCCCTAACACACACTCAAAAAATATATCCAAATCCTAAATTAAGCAAATTATTAAAATGAGACAAAAACTTGAGAATTGATTCAATATTAAAAGATAATTTCTTAGGTGTGATAGCAACATTGAGGTATTTTAAGCTATTATCTTTTAGAAATACTGATTATAACAAATACTGAAATACTTATGGATGAAATTTTTAAAAACAGGAAACAGTGATTTCCAAAAAATGCTTACAATGGGGTAGAATTTTCTTAAAATATAAATCTGTAGAAATGGGTTCTAGTCTGACTTTACAAAATGACTCAAGAAAATAGCTAGGTGTCGTGAAAAATGCCTATAATCCCAGCAGCCTGGGAGGCTAAAGCAGGAGGATCACAAGTTTGAGCCCAGCCTGGGCAATTTAGCAACTTAGTGACACTGTCAAGAACACAAAAGGGCTGGGGTTGTAGCTCAATGCAAAGGCACTGGATTCTGACCACAGTACGGGGAAAGGAGGCCATGACAAGAACACACAGATAAAGGAAAGAGGGAGGGATGGAAGGATGGGGGAGGAAATGCTACAGAACTGGCATGTCATAGGCCCTTGTTACCTCCTCTCTGCAATCAGGAATAAGGATGTTTAGGTGGAGGGAGGAACTGTCTAAAAAGGAAGGATCCTACTGGAGGGAGAAACTTACTGGAACTCTGTCAAAAACATGCCACTGTAACTGTCCAGAAGCAAGAGGCCATCATCATCATCATCATCACCAAACCCAGAAGGTTTTAGTGAGTCAGTCAGTCTGGGTGCAGACACTGAGTGTAATAACACTCCCAGGGAATTCTAAGGTGGAGCAAGCTTTAAGGAGTATTCCTGGTACCTGGGAATCTTGCTAAAATGCAGATTTTGAATCAGCAGGTTGGGGTGGGGTCTGAAATTCTGCTTTGCTAACAAGCTTCCACTTGTTGCTGACCCAGAGACCATGCTGCAGCTAACACCAGGTCTAGGACATCCAATGGCCTGCTTCTCATCTTCATGGAGTCTGGGACACAAGCTAAATAACCCCACAAGGAAGAACCAGCAAAAGGCAAGCAGTGGGATATTATACCAGAAAAATACCACAGAGAGATGGGAATCAGTTTGGATTTTAAAAGCCTTGGTTCACAAACTCAGTTCTCCACAATTCTGGTAACAAACCAAACTGGAACAGAACAAAATCAAATTCCTTCATAAGGTCAACATTGAACCTAGTCATTAAATTTGATTTGGTTCTCATCTAACCTGATTTATGACCAGAATCATGGAAAGAATCAAGTTGGTTAACAGAGGCACTATTGTACCCAGCCTTGGAAAACAACTTGATAATTTATTTTTAAAATTTAATTTCTAATTCACATGCCATAAAATTCATGTCTGTAATTAAAATTTCTACAAAGTATGCAGAAAGAACAATTGCCAAGGGCTGAGGATATAGCTTAGTAGGAAGGCTCTGGGTTCAAGACCCAGTTCTGAAAAAACAAAAAGTTTAGGTTTGACATCACGGTAGACTCACTTCATGTTGGAAAATAGAACGGGCCGCTGGTATGACTGGTAGCATAATTTTGCCCATAATCCTGACTTTTTGCTTCTACTTGGTATCTTTTTTCTAAGACCTGAAGATACTAACAGTTACCATTTGAAAACTAAATATTTCAAATTATTAGCATGGTCCTATTGCCTTGAAAGTTATTTTTTAAGAATTATAAAACTTTATCTCTTTAAAATTGCTTTATTGGCCAGGTGTGGTGGTGCACATCTGTAATCCTAGCACTCAGGAGACTAAGGCAGGAGGATTACCACGATCGAGGCCAGCCTGAGCTACACTGTAAGTTCAAGGTCAGCCTGAAATACACAGCAAGATCCTATATCTAAATAAATAAAATAAAATCGCCTTTCTCACAAATTTAAAATCTGGAGAACCTTTAACGTAACTGTAAATTGAAAGAAAAACCTTTAAACCTAAGCGGCTTGACGAAAACCAAATTATCTATTTTCACTAGAGAACATCTCGTGTCTTATTACCAAGCCAGTGTCTTGGCAATGCAATTGTAAGCGCCACTGTTTTGTGCCCAAGGCGTATGCAGCTGGAGAGTGTAGGCTCACAGAGAAAACACAGTGCGTAGGAGTCGTGGCTTCGGGGCTGAGATCTTCGCCGGCGGGATCAGCGCTGCGCCGCTAGGGGGTGCCATTGGAGAGAAAGTGGGGCGCCTCGGAACGGGGCCAGAGAGGTGCGGCGCGGCCACCTGGGGCGCTCAACTGTTGCTGAAAGACCCTCCCTCGGCGTCTCCGACGGGAAAGTGGTCTGAGGACACCCATTCTGCAGATTGGCAAAACACTCCCCATGTCGCGGGGCATAAAGGAAGCAAACTGGGATTTCAACTTAGATCTTTTTGATTTCCATCGTGGCTATGTTCGTGTGTGTGTGTGTGTGTGTGTGTGTGTGTGTGTGTGTGTTTATTTATTAGGGCCCCCCCGGACTGCTTTTCTCCTACCAAGTCTATTCAATGTGTCCCCTTCTCTGCCCTCTCGCCTTTGACGGGGGATGAGAGGGGCTGGATCCAGGGTCTTTGCACAGAGCTCTACCTCCAGGGTTTTTTTTGCATTAGGCCCTAAAGCCAGATCTCTGCGCCTCTTCCTTCCTCTCCCTTTACCTCCTCCCTACCTTCCTCCTTTTGTCCAGCCCTGTCCTGCCCTGCCTACAACGTCCCTGCCTGGGCCTCCCCCTGGGTCCCTGGCCTCAGAGAAAAGGAGCCATCTTCCCAAGGTCACCGAGAGCAGAGGAAGCAGTTCTGAGATGGGGATCCACACTGGAGCCTCCTGCTTCCAGGAAAACTCATTTTCTGGGGAGAGGATAACTGGTGGTGTGCTCACCCCCACCTTCCCCTCCTCCAAAATGGCCTGGGAACCAGAGGCCACAGGCAGGTGACTGGGCAATATCACAATCTGGAATTTCTGGTTTATAATCACTTGAGGGGCAGGGAGCTCATAAAATCTTTTCTCCCATCCTGCCTGCTGGGTCTGTTGTCCCCTCCTTTGTCACCCTCCCTCCTTCCTTGGAGACTATATAGGGAGCCACTGAAGGTGGGGCTGGCCAGAGAAGATTCGGGCAGAGAAGGTGAGGAGGGGGCTCTGCAAGTCCAGGAGGGACTGAGGCTGGAGGAAGGCCAGCTGAGCCTAGGTCCCCCGGCTGTGAAAGGTTTCATTGCCAGGGTGAGGGACACAGGGCATTTTGATACCAGCCTGCAGCCTGCAGAAAGCAGAGCATCCCTGGCAGCGGGCTGTGGAGTGGAGATTGGCGTCCAACTGGGTTTTCCCTCCTCTCCCTGTCTCTGCCTGGCTTCATCCCCACTCATCTGTCCCAGGCAGGACTATGGCGCCTGCAGCAGCAGAGGGAGAGAAGGGGTCTCCAATCGTGGTGGGGCTGCTGGTCGTGGGCAACATCATTATTCTGGTGAGACACTCTTGGCACTGGGGAGGTCCACTGGGGATGTGCTGGGAGGTGGCAGCCCTGAGCTGGGATGGGGGCTGAGGGCCTGGGACTCTGGCAGGCTCCTGGCAGAGTCAGTCTCCAGGCAGAACACCCTGGTTTAAATCCTAGCACCGCCTTTCCCCAGTTGTGTGACTGTGAGGGAGAGCCTGACTTCTGAGTGCCTCCTCTTCCTCCTCTGTAGATTATGTCCTCGTTGTGCATAGCCTGATGCTGACTGTTATCATTGGCATCATGGTAGATGCAAAGTGATGGCTGGGCACACAAGAGGCCCATAATAATGAATGATAAGTGTCTTTTAATTAATATTGGCTTTAAAAATATGTGGACTTGCCACGGTAGCACACTTGTAATCCCAGCTACTCGGAAGGCTGAATCATGAGGATTGAAAATTTGAGCACAGCCTTGGCAACTTGGTGAGAAGTGGTCTCAAAATAAAAACTTAAAAGGGCTAGGGATGGGCTGAGGTTTTAGCTCAGTGGCTTAAGCACCTGCCTGGCAAGCACAAGGTCATGAGCTCAAACCTCGGTACCAAAAAAAAAAAAAAAGGCTAGGGATATAGCTCTGTGGTAAAATGTCCAGTTGGATATCCAGTAGTGTAACACAGATATACAGACAGACAGACTTGATTCTGAAGCCAGGCAGCCTGTGTTCAAGTCCCAACTCTGCCATTTTCTAGTTGTGGGACCTGGAACCAGTAACATAACCTTTCTGTACCTCAGTTTTTCCCCTGTAAGATGGAGAGAAAATGTGTATGCTATGAGGACAGAATGAGTCCTTGGGTTATTGTGCTTACAATAGAGTTGAGCACACATTATTACTACTTCTATTTGGCCAGAACAGCCTCATGACACTACAGCTGGTAACAAAAATGATTCTCACACATAAAGCAATTCCTCAGACCAATGGCTGGCACGCAGCAGGTACTCTGTACAAGTGTCAGCTTTTATTGTGAAAGTTGTCCACAGAGAAGTCTTCCTCCCTGCTTGTTCCTCATGGCCCACTATATGAGTAACTGGATTTCTAGCTTTTCAGATATTTCTTTAAGAAAATTCAAGTAAATAAGAACATATATGCCTATATTCTCCCCTTCTTGTTCATCATCCTGCTCTGTACTCCTAGTTTTCTTCTGCTCGTATAGCCACTAGGCCACTCTGAATGAGACCATCTCCTGGCCTCTGACAGCTGTGTGGTAGGTACTCCATTGAGTGACCTCTGCTCCCCTTATAATGGTGCTACAGTGACAACCCTAGCGATTTGTGGTTTTCCTGCATGGACTATGCAACCACAAGATTGTTTGCTGGGGTGGACTTGCTAGAGCAAAGAATAAATGGTGCATTTATCATTGTTGTGACCATAGCCATGAATTCTACATCTTCTCGGTGCTGGCCATGTATTACAGGCTTCACCATTACTTTTATTTTTGTAATGGGGATTGAACCCAGGGCCTTCACATTGAACTATATCCTTAGTCCTTTGTTTGTTTGTTTGCTTGCTTGTTTATTGGCTGTTTGTTTGTTGGCATTTTTTTTTCACTTTTCAAAGGAAGTTTAATAGAGCAAAATCACAAGGAGATGCAAAATCAAAGTGTGTACAAGGTGGAACAAAATTATGAGCAACCGGTAAGATTATAAATGTAGTCCCTTAGGTAATATTAATTTGGTGGGAAAGCAAGTCACATAGCAAGTGTACGGGGAAAGAACAAGGACCTTCCCTGGAGAGATGGGTCAAAGAAGTCTTGGTCCCCCACTCAGGTGACTGATGCCCAGAATATCCATCACTACTGTTTATCCCTGAGGGAAGTATGTAGGTATAATCATTCCATCTTTGTCTTGAGACCTGCTCTTCAACAAATGCACTTCCACTCACAATTGTAATGTGTTATCTTCTGCATTGACTCTTTTGAGTGAAGCCCTCTTTGTTGCCTATAATATTTCTACCTAACTTAGCAGTCTATAATACATCTAATCCACAGAGTGCTAAGGATACAATTAGTGCAGCTCAATTGTAACTCACACAGTGCTCAGTAAC
Organism: Hydrochoerus hydrochaeris; assembly: GCA_004027455.1. NCBI lineage: Eukaryota > Metazoa > Chordata > Mammalia > Rodentia > Hydrochaeridae > Hydrochoerus > Hydrochoerus hydrochaeris. Next base: position 467,308 of record PVLA01000246.1, on the reverse strand, counting down.
AGTGACAAGCTCTGACTTTTGGAGCCTTGGCAAGGGTAATGCTAATCAAGAACAATAGAAATGACAGTTATCCTGAAAATAGCAGGTTATAATACGGTAATCATCCTTAATTTCCTATTAATTTAATTTGAAGCCCTGTATAACTTACACTGTCTTACTATGACTGATCTTATTTGCATCTGGTTTGTTAGATTGCTGTTTTGTATTGACTGATTTTATTTGAATCTGTTATGATTGATAATGTCAAGTCTGAGAGTATAGGCAACTACACTGAAAATGACAAGATTCACTAGGATACCCAATCTGGTTTGATTATTGCCTGCTTTTGAAGTCTTATAATGTCTCCAATGTTTTGTTTTTATTAATATTGTTATGTACTGCTATATTCAAGTATATTACGCATGGAGATATAAACAATTCTATTGAAGATAACAAGAGATGTCATAGTAACCACTGTAGATCTCCTTGTATTGCAGTTTTATATGACTTTTTCATTTCATGTTTTTCTAGGAATTTGTTTTGTTTTGTCTTGCTTTGTTTTGTTTTTCCCTCTAATACAGAAAGGACATGTAGAGACTCATACATGTAGAGACTCATGCATGCGTAGAACTTATAAACAGTCTATGACAACTGATTATATAATGCATGATGAAATGAACAACTACTTTGAAGAAAAAGAAACACTATAGTACCCAGTGCTGACTCCACAGAATCACAATGTGAAATCCAAAAATACTATTATTCTTTGTTCAGAGTGATTTCAATCTGTTTTGCTTTGTTTTGTTTTGTTTAATTTCAACATACTGGAAGGTATGAACAGCTATTTTGAAGAGAATGAGAGACACTATGACAGCCATTGTTGACTTCCCTATTGTCTGGTTTTGAAGATCTAAAACCCCTTCATCATTCCATTTGGATCAGTTTTATACTATGTTGTTTTGTATGAATTCACTGTATGTGAAGATATGGACAACTATTTGGAAGAAAACAAGAGACAATATGATAGATAGTGAGGATCTCTGGTTGTCTCGCTTTGAAATTATGTCTCTTACATTGCTTTCTTAAAAAAAAAAAGCAATAGAAATAACCCAGAAAAAATGGTTAAGCATTGGTGTGTGCAAGATCGGTAGGAACAGACATCCTGTATATTTTTAAACCAAACTGCCTTTGTCTTACAGAAAATTGAAAATGAAACCCTTGAAAACTTATAATCACACTGCACATTTTAAGAGTTCTTCTTCATATTACCTTTTTTTTACTCTGCCTGAGTCCTGATTTTCTCTATCCTAATTTATACTGGCCCTGTTGCTTTGACAGCAAAGAACAAACAATAAAGAAAGACAACAGAGGTGTATAAGGCCACAGAAGCCAGCCAGGTCTTAAAGTGTTGACATTTTTGAAACAGGATCTCACTATGTCGTTCAGGCCGGCCTTGAATTCACTGTGTAACCCAGGCTGGCCCCAGACTCACTGCAATCCTCCTGCCTCAGTCTCTTGAGTGTCAGGATTACAGGATGTGCCACCATGGCCAGCTATTTATTTTTAGTTTTAAGTTAGAATCTCACTTAGTTATGCAGGCTGGGCTCTAACTTTTGATCCTCTTGCTTCAGCTTCCCAGGGTCTTGGGATTACAGGCGTGTGCTAGCATGCCCAGCTCCTTTCTCCTTGAATCAACTGGCAGCTGGGATGTAGGGGTCAGGCCCCTGGCTGGGTGCTTTCTCTCTCCTTATTTTCTGCCAAACCTGAGCACAGGGGACAAGGCCTGTGCCATCCATTATGTGCCCACTTTACGAGTGAGCCACTATGAGAGGACAGTGGAGGCTCAGAAGAGGGAAGGAACCATTTCTAACCAGCTGTTCCATCCAGCTATCAGGTCTGGCCCTGTTTGCTGAGACAGTATGGGTGACAGCTGACCAATACCGTGTGTACCCGCTGATGGGCATCTCAGGCAAGGATGATGTCTTTGCTGGTGCCTGGATCGCCATCTTCTGTGGCTTCTCCTTCTTCGTGGTGGCCAGCTTCGGTGTGGGAGCAGCGCTCTGCTGCCGCCGGTCCATGATCCTCACGGTGAGACCCTGGCGGGGATAGGTGGGGACAGGTGGGCCCAGGCAGCATTGTCACAGTCATGGTAACAGCTACCAAAACACAGGTGTGAACTCCACATGGCACCTCCCTGAGGCCTCTTGGGCATCACGTCGTGTCGTTGTCCCATGTCCTCATAACTTAGGCTCAGGCATTACTCTCTTGTATGAAGGAAACAGATTCAGGCAGTGGAGAGAAGCTCTGCACGGCGAGACAGCTCAGGTAGCAGGGCTGGGTTTTGAACCCATCATCTGGGCCCCAGAGTCCGTGTTCAGGAGTCCTCACCAATAACAACACAGCTACAGTTGTCTTTATTAAGGACTCTCGCTTGCTGAGTGTCAAATGGCTTGCGTGGATTTACTCATTGCCTGCCATAAGAAACTTGTCACTGTCATCATCATGACCCTATTTGGCAAAGATGGAAACTGAGGCTCAGAGAGGTAAAGTCACACAAGCAGCTAGTGGCCCGGCCAATTTAAACTGAGCAGCCGAGCGTGGTGGCGCACGCCTGTAATCCCAGGATTTAGGAGATTGAGGCAAGAGGATCACTGCAAGTTCAAGGTCAGCCAAGGCTACATACCCTGTCTCAAAAAATAACTACTGCAAAACCAAAAATTAAACCTGAGCAGTTCCACTCTTGAGCCCATGCTCTTTATCTCTGCCAACCCATACTCATCAATAACCTTGGAAAATGAGCTCCAGCAGTCCTCCCAGAAGCCCTCTGCAGTTAGTGGAGTTTGACCCATTTACCAGATGAAGAAATTGAGGCTAGAAGAAACCAATGGCCTCTCCCAGGTGATTAAGAGAGCAGGGATCCCAGTGCTCTTTCTACAGACACAGAGACCGTGCAGGCTTCTTCCAGGAGGTTGGGTTGGTAGAGTCATTCAGATGCCCAGGAGCCAGTACATATTCAGTCAACAAATGTTAATTGAGCAGGAGGCATGGGCCAAGCAGCCCCACCCCCTCAGGCTTCAGGGTGACTGTAGAGAGCACAACATAAAGGGCTTTGTATATAGGCAGATGGGGAAAGGAGATAGGAGTCCCAGCAGACCAAGAACCCTAGCCAGAGGGAGCAGCAGCCCAGGTGGTGGGGCCTCTGCTAGAGAAACAGTTCAGATGGTGGCGTCAGCAAGAGCAAAGGCCCTGAGATCAGAGGGGCCAGGAGTCCAGTGTGGCCACTGCCAAGTGAGGAGGAGATGGGGGAGTGGGGGGGACTGAGAAAAGATGGGTGGGGAGAACACGGAGGGTAGGAATTAGGAATGGTGGAAAAGCGGGCAAGGAAGGTGGCTCACCTGGTGGGCCTTGTGGGACGTAGCTTTATCCTGAGTAAGATGGAGCTATGGAGCAAGGCATGGTGTGCACACCTGCAATCCCAGCGCTCAGGGAAGCTGAGGCAGGAGGATCACACATTGGAGTCCACCCTGGGCAACATAGTGACTTAGCAAGATCTGATCTCAAAATAAAAAATAAATAAACTTAAAGGGCTGGCACGCAGCAGTGCAAAGGTTTTGGTTTTGATCCCCAGGACCACCACCATCACCATCACCAAAAGAATAAATTAAAATAAAATAAAATAAAATAAAATAAAGAGCGAGGGAGGGAGTTATGGAAAGGATCCTTTTCCCTGCCTTCTTCTCTTTTTTACTCCCTCTCTCCTTTCTTTCCTTTCTTTCTTTTTATTATTCTATATTTAATTTTTTTTTGGCACAGGGTTTCACTCTGTAGCCCAGGCTGGCCTCAAGCTCACAGCCATCCTCCTGTCCCGGCCTCCCAGTGCTGGCTATGTTTAATTTTCTGGCTTAACAATTTAACCCAAGTCCTACATTTTACCTAACTAATTTTTTTAAATGTGTCTGTGCCTGGCTTCCCCTATTAAGTTTATCATTAACAAAGACACAAAATATTTTTTAAAATTATCATGGGAAATTTCAAGCACAAAGTGGAGTAAGTGGCATTTTGAACCCAGTGTCCCCCATCACCTGGTTTCATCCAGCTCAGTGCACCACCCCCTCTGCCTGGCCATGTCCTACAGACAGCAAGTTCTGTACCTGTAAATCCTGGAGCACACATTTCCCTGTGCGATAAGGACTCTGTTTGAACACAGTCAGTCATGTTCTATAATGTCACCCCATCTGTCAGGAGAGCAGTCACAGCCACACCCAGACTCTTGTGGCTTTAAAGGTGAGGGTGAAAGGTGGGGACAGGGAAACAATTTTCATGAAACCACCACTATGGAGCCTTCTTTGGCCCTCCGTGCCACGGCCGTATCTGGCATACCTACCTTCATACCTACCAGTCCCCCATGTGCCTCATGTTTCTGGTGATACTGACCATCTCTTTCCTCCCTCCTCTCTCTCTCCCCAAGCCAGTTATGATTTTGTTATCTCTTAACATTTTATTATAAAATATTTCAAACATCCAGAAAAGCTGGACAACTTAACCTGTCACCCAGGTGTGACCATTTACAAGGCCTAAACCCTAGGCAGGAAGTCTGTTTCATTATCAGCACCACTGAGGGTGGAACTCAGGGCCCCACACGTGCTAGGCAGATGCCCAGCCACTGAGCCACACACCTCTCCTGCCAGTGTGCCCCATTTCTCCTCCCTGGGGCTCCTTCTCTCAGTGGCATGTGGCTGCGCAGATTCTGTCCTGACTGCTGTCCCCACCGTGTCTCTCCCCAGTACCTGGTGCTCATGCTCATGGTCTACATCTTTGAGTGCGCCTCCTGCATCACCTCCTACACCCACCGCGATTACGTGAGCAGACAGACTGGGAGGGCTTGAAAAGGAGGGGGGTTCCCACCTCTCCCCACCCATCCAGTCCCGCTGGCCTCTGTTCTTCCCAATCCTGGCAGATGGTGTCCAACCCATCCCTGATCACCAAGCAGATGCTGACCTTCTACAGTGCCAACACAGACCAAGGCCAGGAGCTGACCCGCCTTTGGGACCGCATAATGATCGAGGTGAGCACGGGGGCTGTGGTGCAGCTGAATGCAGCAGGGCTGGCCTGGCATGTTCGAGGCCTCGGGTTCCACCTCCAGCTCTGTAAAGAAGCAAAACAAGCAACCAAACAGGAAACACGACTGATGTGGGTTCTGGGAGGGACTGGGGCCCTGTCTGTCCACAGAGATGGAAAAGACTCCCACCATGTCCACCCGTACATGAGCAAGGGCTTGAAAGATAGCCACTCATAGGTCCCTGTGGCATAAGGAAACTTTGTTCATAGCAATTTTCCAAGAGTAAACAGGCTCAGAAAGGCAAGATTCACTCACCAAGGATCATTCAACTGACTGGTAAGTGGCAGAGCTGGATTTTGTACCTGGCACTCCAGATCCATACCAACCATATAGTAATAACGATAATAATAATAACCATAATAGCACCCACTTATCGAACACTGTTGAAAGCACTGGAAAATGTATACAATCTTCTCAACCATGCTTTGAGGGAAATCAGCTTTTTATCAGTAGGAAATGGAGGCCAGAGGTTACTGGCTGTCATGAGGTCACACAGCTGATGACTCACAGAACGGGAAGGATCCAAACCCAAACCACCAAGTTCCAGAAGCCACACTCTTACTTAAGTTCAGCATGATATTGCTAGGGAAGAGGAATGCAAGTGAAACTGAGGTCTCAACTCCATCCAAGTCACACAGCTAACCACGAGCTAAACTGTGTTTGAAGGATGCCCAAGTTTATCAGGGCTTTTTTTGAGGGGGAGGGGTTTGTTTTTGTTTTTGGTATTAGGGATTAAACCCAAGGTCTTTATACTGTTATATCCCCAGCCCTTTTTAATGTATTTTTAAAATTTTGACACAGTCTCATTAAATTGCACAGGCTGAACTCAAACTTGAGATCCTCTTGCCTCAGCCTCTCAGTGTGCTGGTATTACAGATGTGGGCCAGCCTATATATTCGTCATTCAGAGGCAACAAATCGTATATCCACCGGAAGTAGGAAAATGGAGAAATCTGTCTTTTTGTGACTTTTTTTTCAGCAAAGTTGTCAGCAAAATAATTTTTTGAAAGGTTGTGAGTGTGAGTTTGGTCCAAATCTCCCATCAGCTTCCCAGCCCTAGACAGGTAGGGTCCAGCCGTGTCGCAGGCCACCCTGCCTTGATTTATTGGGTGACCTTAGGTGTGAGGCCACCCTCTCTGAGGCCTAGCCTGCCTCACCCTCACCTGTCTCTCCAGCAAGAGTGCTGCGGTGCGTCTGGTCCCATGGACTGGGTGAACTACACATCAACCTTCCGGGCAGCCACTCCGGAGGCGGTGTTCCCCTGGCCCCCGCTGTGCTGCCGTAGGACAGGAAACTTCATCCCCCTCAGTGAAGAGGGCTGTCGAGTGGGCCACATGGACTACCTGTTCATCAAGGTGGGCTCCTCGTCACCTTTCCCTGGTCTCTGTTCCCTCTCCGGTGCTCACTCTCTCCCTCCCACTCTGCATGTCTGTCTGTCTATCTGTCTCCTCTCCTTCCCTCTCAGCGCTCTCTTTCTCTCTCCTCTTCCCCTCCTTTCTCCACTCTCCCTGAAAGTCAGCAGGATGCTCACAGCTTGGTCTGACCCACACCAGGCTCCTGCAACTTGTCCCAGCCTGTCCAGGAACGACAGCAACAACCACAACAATGTCAACAGCACAATGCCAGTGATGATCCACATTCATTGAGCTTTTCCTTTATGCCATGTGTTCTTTTCAGTGCTTTCAATTTTATCTTATTTAATCATCACCACAATCTTATGAGGTAAGGATTGCAGTGACTCCATTGTACAGATGATGAAACTGAAAGGTCGCTCAAAAACTAGGCAGGGAGCTGGGATCTGATTTTGGACAGTCAGGCCCCAAAGAGTTCTTTATGCAAGAGCAGCTGAGAACCAAGGAGAGGAACAGGAAGGCAGACTAGAGTGAGGTTTGTGGTGCATGCCATAATCCTAGCACTTAGGCAGGCTGAGGCAGGAGGATCCAAAGTTTGACCCAGTCTAGGCAATTTAATGAGACTTTTAAAATTTTAATGTCTTAAAATTTTAAAAGCTTTTTAAAAAAGGACTGAGGATGTAGCTCAGCACAAAGGCCTGGGTTCAGACAACAGTACTGACTAAAAAGAAAAAGACAGGATAGACAGGAAAATAACTGGTCCCACTGTCCCCTCTGGCTGCCTTTGGCTGCTTGAGGGCCCTATAGCAGCACACCTTAGGTCAGGTGTCCTGAGAAGGAGGCAGCAAGCCACAGCCAGGGCAGAAAGGACAGTCATTCTCACACCCACCTCACTGCACACGCTTCGTCTCAATGAGTCCTCGGCACTGCTCTCAAGATTGCCCCTTCATGGATGAGGAAACTGAGACTGCGAGGGGCAGGATCATAGTGGGACTCGCAGCAGAGTATGGCAGATCTGGCCTCCAGCACGTCGTCAGAGCATAAGACCCAAGCCAGGGCAGGGGCTGTGTGATGGGCCCCAGGCCTCACTCAAGCTCATCCTGTAAATGAGCAGGTGTCAGAACCGGATTAAACCTAGGCATTTGTGGCAGATCCTTGGGCCCCTGAAACCTCCCTGGGATGAAGACACTGGCATTGCACAGGTGGGGAAACTGAGGCTTGGGAAAAGACATGACTTACCCAAGAGCATACGGTGACCAGTCTTTGACTGCCAGCCTCCTGACAGTCTTCTCCAATCCTCACTGTCCCCCACCCAGGGCTGCTTTGAGCACATCACTCACGCCATCAACAGCTACACATGGGGCATCTCATGGTTCGGGTTTTCCATCCTGATGTGGACGGTGAGAGGCGGGAACCTGCGGGCCAGGAGGGATACGGGAGTGGGCTGGGCATCCCCATCTCACTGCCTTCTCCCCAGCTCCCTGTGATGCTGATAGCCATGTATCTCTACACCACCATCTGAGGGACGAGAGGCAGAGGCCACACTTGCCGCTTGGCCTCTGGGCCTCCTGCTCCTTCTTCTTTCCACTGGGCTTGCATGGCTGCCTCACCTCCTCCCTGCCCACCTCGCTCTCAACCCCCTTCTGCACCTAGGACCCTGGGCCCCAGCTGGCCTCAGCTCCTCCCTGTTACTCCCTGGCCTTCAGTGTGACAGGCATTACCAGTGTTCCCAACTAGTTTGGGATTGTCTGTCTAAGCTCTTGCAGACTGGGATTGCCATGAAAGGAAGGCCACATTCTGTCACAGTCACTGTCCTGTCCCCATTGTCACCCAGTACAGGGTTGAGCATGGACAGGATGCTCAATAAATACAGGCTGACTGTCTGAATGGATGAGTGGATTTGTTTTCTTTTGGGGCAAGGCTGAATGAACAAGAATGCTCCCAATGGATGTGACAGAAATCTAACAGACACTGGAATTTTTGGGTTCACATCTCCAGAGCATTGGATTCAGGCATGTCTGAAGCTGGAGTTCAGTCTAGGTTACTGGGAAACCGGCTTCCTTCTGTGACCAGATTTCTTGGGCAACATCAGACATCCCTCTTTATAGCTAAGCAACACAGCAACCAGAAAGGGCCTATCTCCTAGTGCTTTAGCCAAGGTTAGGAATGAAATCTCACTGTCTTGGTTTAGGTACTAGGCTCACCCTTTGTTTGGATGAGGAAAGGCAACTAAATATAACTCAGTGTCTATTGATCTCCCTCCTTCAGTTCCCCAGCCCTGTCTGAGCCAGAACCCAGGGCCTCACACATGCTAAACAAGTACTCTACATCCCAAGCTCTTTTTATTTTTATTTTTTAGAAACTGTGTTTCACTAAATTGGCCAGCTGATTTAGCTGGGATTACAGATGCATGCCATCGTGTCCAGCTGCATTGATCTTCTTAAAGAAAAGAGGTTAATGCATTTTAAATAATGTTTAAAAGGCTGGGCATAGTGACACACACCTATAATCCCAGCACTCAGCAAGGCTGAGGCAGGAGAATCACCATGAGTTAGAGGCCAGCGTGTACTGCTTCATGTGTTCAAGACCAGTCTGAACTACATAGGAAGACCTTTTTAAGAAAGCCAAATAATAATGATGATGATGTTTAAGAGACCAGGGAGATACTTAAAGAAATGAAACTAATTTTTAATTTTCCCATTTAAAAAATAATAAAAATTTAGAAGGGAAACATTCCATATTCTACTCCCCGATATATCCTTTTCCTACAGTCTGTTCTAAATCCCTAGATAACTTCTTCTTTTTTTTTTTTTTTTTTCAGTACTGGGGATCGAACTCGTGACCTTGCACCTGCCAGGAAGGTGCTTATGCCACTGAGCTAAATCCCCAGCCCCCTAGATAACTTCTAGTAAGACTAGATTTTTTAAAAAAAGAAAGAGGGATGTAAATATCCTTTTTCACCCTTCAGAGGCTTTCTTACATATTTCTGTGTTCCTATAAAAACATACACATGTGTTTAATGAATCATACTGAAATACTGCTTTATCTCTGGGAGATTGAGGCATGAGGATCACAAGTTTGAGCCCAGCCTGGGCAACTTAGCAATTTAACAAGACCTTGTCTCAAAATTTAAAAAAAAAAAAAAAGTTGGTTGTTGTTTTGTTTTGTTTTGTTGTTTTTATCAGGTATCCAACTCACGACCTAGCACTTGCCAGGCAAGCACTTGGGCTGCTGAGCTATACCCCTAGTCCCCTGCCCCCTTTCTTTTTTAAAGAAGGCCTTGGGGTGTGGCTCAGTGCAAAGACCTTGGGGTTAGTTCCCAGTACCAAAACCAAAACAAAGCAACACTAGCTGTTCTGCTACATGCTTCTCTGCCTAACCATATTGATTATTTTTCTGAGTCAAGATATGTGAATCAGCCAGGCACCATGGTTCACGCCTGTAATCCCAGAAGCACGCGGGAGGCAGAGGCAGGAGAATCGTTGCGAGTTTGAGACCAGCCTGGGCTGCAAAGTGAGCTCAAGGCCAGCCTGAACTGCATAGCAAGACTCTGTCTCAAAAAGACAAAAAAAAAATGTGAATCTACTTCTTTAAAAAAACAAATGGTTGCAATATTTTCCAGAGTAAAGCTGTGTCATGAGTCATCATAATTTTTGTCAGTGAAAAAGGTAAAGAGCTGCACATGGTGCCGAAGCCCTTTCATTTTGATAATAATTACACATCCCTATCCCATGCTTTCATGGGGAATAGGAAGGAGATGGGAGAGGAGGAATTTTCATGCCGTAGATTAACTATGTAATGTTTGAAACAATTTTCATAACGATATTTTCTTAGTTTTCAAAAACAAAAACTAATAATGAGAATACTAAAATAGTGAAAAATATACAAATTTACTTTACAAATTGTTTGTGTGTTTGTTTGTTTGAAGCCACTTAGATATGATACACATCATATTTTAACAAACACGAGTCCTAGCCTAACTGGCCTAACTGGCTTTTCTGCAGTCCCTGGAATAAAATTTGTTCCCCCTCACTAAGCACATATTTGACCAGTTTGTAAGTGTGTCAAAGAAATGCCTTTTTGTCTTTTTCTGGGGGGTCAGGTGTGTCCTCCTCATGAGCAAGTTCACTGTGACAATCTGTGACTCAGATTCTCTGAGAAGCAAAGAGGCAGTGCTGCTTCCCTCCAGCCCCACCACATTGAGCATCAGTGTGTCCTTCTGTAAAATGGAATTGTAGCAGTCCCTACTCTCACCATAACGATTCCAGTTTCAGTGCTGAAGAAACACTAGACCTTTGAATCAGGGATTTTCTCTATTCCTTTGTAATCAGAACAAAATAAAATAAATTGCAACAATCTAATGAACCCCGATTTCAAGTGTTTGGGGCCCTACTCATTCTTAACATATAGAAGTTGATTCATCAGAGTGACTCTGTCTTAGTTATTTTTCTTGTTGCTGAGACAAAATATCTGACACCCAAGGTTAAAGGAAGAAAGCTTTATTTAGCTCACACTTTGTCAAAGTTTCAACCCATCTTTGGCTGGCTCCAAGGCAGAATGACATGGCAGAGGGGCATCACAAAGGAGAAACAGTTCATGGTGGGCAGAAGATAGTAAGCAAACAAGAGACAACCATAGCTCTTTCTAGCCTCTTATCCAGTCTACACAGGGCAGGTAGCACTCACACCATTAATACTAGCGCCCTTGATCCAAGCATTGAACCATGAGTCAATCCCAGTATGACATACTCTAGATCCAGCCACCTCTGGAAAAAAACCCACCTATGACCACATGAGGCTTTGAGTGAACATCGAAACACAAGCCATAACAGGTGCAAATATTTGCACTTTTTAAAAATTAATTTTATTGGTATATTTTTGCCATACACAATGACCAGACTCATCATAGAGAATTTGTACCTGTACATAATATAACTTAATTTTTCCCCATTCCCTTACCCTCCCTTCAACCATCCTTTCTGTCCTCATTTGTTAAATTGTGTTTCCTTTAATTCCTATTCCCTTCCTTTCCTTCCCTTACTCCCTTGCTCCACTTCCCATTTGAACATTTTCTTCCTACATCCCAATATAGATCTTCTGTTTTGCTCCTTACTTACCTTTTGGGTTCCCCACACCAGAGAAACAATGCTATTTAAACATGTATGTATGAATTTCACTTAAAATTATGTTCTCAAGGTGCATCCACTTACCTAGAAATGTCTCAGGTTCATCCTTCTTTATGCCAGAGTAGTACCATTGCATATAAAAACCACATTTTCTTTATGCATTCATTTACTGATGGGCATCTAGGCTGTTTATAAGATTTAGTTATTACAAACTGTACTGCTATAAACATGGGTGTGTATACATCACTGTGGCATAGTGATTTTATTTCTCTTAGGGAGATATCAAGAAGGGGAATATCTAGATCAAATGGAACTTCTAGTTTTAGTTTTTTCAGGAATCTCAACACTTATTTCCACAGTGGTTGCACCAATCTACACTCCTACCAATAGTAGAGAAGAGTTCCTTTTTCCCCACAGTCCCACCAGCATTTGTTATTGCTTGATTTCTTGATAATAGCCTTTTTTTCTGGAGTGAGATGGAATCCTATCACCATTTTGATTTGCATCTCTCAAATGACCAGTGATGTTGAATCTTTTTTTCATATATTTATTTGCTGTATATACTTTATCACCTGAGAAATATCTAATTTCAAATGCCCACTTTTGGATTGGGTCTTTCAATTTGTGGGAGTCTGGTTTTTTTAGTTCTTTATATATTCTAAATACTAGTTTTTTGAGCAATAGCTAGTGAGAAAAATTTTCCCACACTGTGGGTTGTCTCTTCATTCTCTTGGTAGTTCCTTTAATATTTCCACTTATGAAAGTAAAGTTCCATTAGAAAATTCATGGTCCTTTCATAGAGAGATGGCCAATGCCTGGGGCCTGAATATGTTAGCGTTAATATGATACATTTGGCAGAGGGTCTTTTTGAACCCAGGCCTCATGCATGGTAGGCAAGTGCTCTACAGTTGATCTATATCCCCAGACACTTATAAATTTTTATTTTGAGAGAGGGTTTTACAGTGTTGCCCTGGCTGGCCCTGAACTTCTTTTTGCCTCAGGTTCCCAAATAGCTGGTATTATAGGTGTGCATCACACTTAAATTGATAGGTTTTTAAAGAACGTTTGAGTGGTGCATGCCTGTAATTCCAGCACTTGGGAAGCTGAGGCAGAAGGATCACTGCAAGTTCAAGACCAGCCAGGGCTACAAAGTGAATTCAAGGTCAAACCCTGTCTCAAAAAGACAGAAAAAGAGAGGGAGGGAGGGAGGGAGGGAGAGAGAAAAAAAGTGAGGGAGGGAGAGGGGGAGAGAGAGAGAGAATGTTTGAGAGACTTCTGGGAAGATGGTGAGATGGCAGAGTGGTAAGCAGAAGATTGGGTGTCCAGACATGAATATAGCAACTTGAAGAAGAGAAGGAAGAAAGTGGGTATCTGGGACCTAGAAGGGCTCTGAAGTGAGAATCAAAGCCCACAGGGAGAGTGTTTGAATGAGGCAGAAGGAGGTGTCAAGTGGCACTTTCTCCCTGAGCCTGACTCACTGTGTACAAGGGGTGGCTCAAACCTACAGATGTGGAGGGGAGCTAAAGATGACGGATCAGTAAGCAGCAGAACATGGAGCCTCTCTCAGAGAAATAGCTCAGATGCCAGAATAAAACATCCTGGAGAAGACCAGACAGAGCAAGATGGACCCTCTCGACCAAGGAAGAAACTAAAGGGAAAGGAGCCGGTCAAACTCGTGGTCGTAGCGTTAACATCGGAGCAGGTCAGACTCCCATCTCTCTATAGCCACTCAGACTCGCTGGAGCCACTCGGATTCGTGGTTGTGGTGCTCTGCCGCAGTTGCAGTCGTGCGGAAGTCGCGAGTTGGTGAGCCCAATGGAGAATAGAGCCGGCGTGAAGACCTGCACTGACCCTACAGTGAGTGCTTGGAATATGGCCCTCTCATGGGAAAGGGATGACCAACTGGACAACATATTGCTATTGGACAGGATGGGCCTGAACAAGAAATGGTGGTGACTTAAGTTTGTTGCTCCCTGCCCGGAGCAGATTGGTGAGATCTGCTTGGGCTGGGTCACACCTCTGGCTGGGACCCAATAGCCAGGGACAAAATTGTCCCTGAAGTTGTCCCAAACTGGTTCTGTCCACGTGGCACACACTAACATGGTGAAGTCCCCTGCTGGTTGACTGGCTCAGAGGGGAGGGGCCAGCCCACACTGCCCCTGCTTGCACCTCAATGACCAACAGCAAACTGGAAAGGGCAAAAATCCCTAGCCAGTGCACTTCAAAAGAACCATAACCAACAAGGAAAGAGGCTGGGACCTCCACCATACATCTATAGGGAAGAAACCAGAAACATGACAAGATAAAGAAATAAGAAAAAGCCTCCAGCACCCAATTCAGGGAATATCATTCCAGGAGAGGTAAATACAGAAGAGAACAAGGGCAGCAAACATGCAATATCAAATGCAGCACCAGCTGACATAAAGAAATATCTCCATGACATTATAGATGAGCTCCAAACTGAAATATTAATACAAGTAAAGCAAGATATAAGAAGGTTAATAAAAAGAAATGCTAAGCACCTCTCAAGAAGACACAGATGGAAGAATGGAGGTACATAAAAAAGGAGAGAAATGTTCAATGAAGAATATTAAAAACCCTAGAATACATGAAACAGATTCAAAAAGATTACCCGGAAATTGAAAACTCCATTGAAAGATGGAAAAATTGTCTGAAAGAAACCAGAGATAGATTAACAAAACTTGAAGATAGGTTTGCAATGTGTGATCATGAAAGGAAAGATCTCTTAAAAATAACAAGGAAACAGGCAGTAACAATACAAAGGCTAGAAGACAACAAGAGGATCTATAACTTAAGAATAAAAAATATGAGTGAAGAAGCAGGGGTAAACACTAAGGAAATAGAAAGACTACTCACAGAAATAATTAAGGAAAACTTCCCAAGCATTGGAAAAGGAAATGATATTCAGAAGTATGAGGCATACAGAACTCCAGGCACCTACAACCAAAACAGAGCTACACATAGACATATAATAATCAAAATCCCAGAAATTCATCACAAGAACAGAATATTAAAAGCCATCAGAAAAAAGAAACAGACCACCTATAAAGGAAAACCCATCAAAATCATGACAGACTTCTTGACACAAACCATCAAATCAAGAAGAGCTTGGAGTGAAGTACTCCAAGCCCTGAAAGAAAATAACCTCCAACCCAGTTTGATGTACCCTGCAAAACTGTCTCTCAAAATTAATGGAGAAACAAGATGCTTCCATGACAAAGAGGAACTAGGGGAGTTTGTGACCACCAATCCAACTCTACAAAAATTACTGAAGGACATTCTAGAGAGAGAGAGAAAAAACACCAGGATTTCAGGAACAGTGGCAGAGAGCCCTCAATGAACAGGGCAGATACTGGAATGAAGGAGAAAAGTAGACAACCAATGGCAGAAAAATAGCATAGCAGAAATGAGGCAGAAAAGGTTGGCTATAATCTCTAACTTAGATGGCCTTGATACACTAACAAAAAGAAACATAGGCAGAGTAGATCAGGAGATAGGGTCCATCAAGATGCTGTCTATAGAAATGTAATTAACCTGAAAGAGGGTTTATGGATTGAAAGTCAAATATGAGAAAACAATGCTCTATATGACAGGGAATCAGAGAGAAATAGGGGCAACTTGTCCAGCATCACAGATAGGTTGGAAAGACATGATACTTTTGGGCTGAGGATTTAGCTCAGTGGCTTAAGTGCCTGCCTAGCAAGCACGAGGTCATGAGTTTGATCCCCAGTACCCCCCCCCAAAAAAAGACATGATACTTTTGTGCAGTAGAGAACTGCTAGCTATAATGAAGGAAAACCTTGAGGCTTTTGTGGGTAAAGGAATACTTAAGATCAAGCCTAGGGGTAAAAAGGTTCAGAACCACTAAGGTAAATAGCAGGTTGCCCCCCCCCCCAATAAAAAAACTAAAGGACTTAGTGGGACCCAAAATGTACAATGCACCCTGTAAAAGTGAAAGGGGAGCAATTGTCTAAAAAAGGAAGGCAGAGGATATTGTTAATAGTGTATCAGGATTTAAAATCCACATTATTCTCACTGCTTTATTTAGTTTGATTATATTCTGTTCCAGTCTGTCTACTTGTACTAAATTTGAGGACACAGACAGCTATCCCCAAAATAGCAGGATATATTATAGTAACCATCCTTAATTTCCTATTAACTCAATCTGTATAACTTACACTGTCTTATTATGATTGATCTTATTTGAATCTGGTTTGTTATATTACTGTTTTGTCTTGACATTTTATTTGAATGTTATGATTGATAGTGTGAAGTCTGAAAGTATAGGCAACTACTCTGAAGATGACAAGATTCACTAGGATACTCACTCTGGTTTGATTATTACCTGCTTTTGAAGTCTTATAATGTCTTGTAATGTCTCCAATGTTTTGTTTTTATTAATATTGTTATGTACTGCTATGTTCAATTACACTATGCCTGATGATATAGACAATCCTATTGAAGATAACAAGAGACATCATAGTAACCATTGTAGATCACCTTGTACTGTGTACTTTTTCATTTCATGGTTTTCTAGAAATTTGTTTTGGTTTGTCTTGTTTTGTTTTTCCCTCTAATACAGAAAGGATAGGTATACATGTAGAGACTCACACATGTGTAGAACTTCTAAACAGTTTATAAGAACTGATTATATAACAGCACAATGAAATGAACAACTACATTGAAGAAAAAGACACTAATCAACACCCAATCCTGATTCCGCAGTGTCATGATGTGAAATCCAGCAATACTGTTATTCTCTGTTCAGAGTGATTTTAGTCTGTTTTGTTTTGTTTAATTTCAACATACAGAGGGTGAGAACTATCAGAGTTTCCTGAACTCTGCATCATGTTGGAACTTGGGGCACTGGGAGAACAGGCTGCCAGCTCGCCACCCTGGTAAGCAGCAGGGGGGCTACCGGTGCGAGGGCTAAGAATCAGACATCAATCCATTCCTCCTCCACCTCCCTCCCCCGTTAGCAAGTATGAGCAGGAGGTCTGAGTATCTCTTGGGAGGATGAATGTATGCAGTGTGGCAAGTAAGGGGGATTTCCTTCTACCATCTCTTTGAAGGCAAATATTTTTATCACTGTTTTGCTCAGTTCTGATTAATGGTACTGCTCCATTCAATATTCTGTTTTTTTAAGTTTGCTATTTCCTTCCATTTTGCTCTACCTGACTGAAAGAACAGCTAATGTGAACAGAACAAGATGTACTATTGTGCCTATTGCTGTTGTCCTGGTGACCTGCTGTGAGGTTCTGTGCCAATTTCACTGCACTGCCTGGCATGGGTTTGTTCTGTCTTGTTGTGGTGTATTTTGCTACTTTAAAAAAAAAGTAGATAACAAAGTAACAAAATACCTCCAAAAAACTCTCAACTCCACCAAAGCTGATCCATGGGGCATGGATGAGGAGAAACTCAAAAACAAAGCAACAGAATTATATAAGGTGATTAAAAAGTAAATAACAACAACAAAACAGGTCAGTAAGGTACTGAGCAATCTGAAACAGGATATAACTAAACAGATAATGGACTTAAAAAGCAAAAGGAGGGAAAAAAAGTGCTCTAAAGGATATAACTGCATTTATGTTTAAGTGTGTAGATTGATAACCATGTTGCTAAATTTTTATTGGATCATTGAACAGAACTGTTTGCAACCTCACTGTTTGAATGTCCACTTTATATGCTTTAATTTTGTAAGTTGAACAACTATGTCTAAGAAGACAATATGTAATTTATCAACTAGTGATTTCTTACTGTTTATTTTTTTTCTGAAATTCTGTATTGTTTCTACCCCTTTTTCTGTTTTGCTTTTTCTTTTCTCTTTAAATAAAATTTTTAAAAAAGAAAGTTGAAAAAAAAGAAAAAAATGTCAACATATGTATAGGTATAGACAGCTATTTTGAAGAGAATGAGAGACACTATGACAGCCATTGTTGACTTCCTTATTGTCTGGTCTTGAAGACCTAAAATGCCTTCATCTTCCTGTTTGGGTCAGTTTTATACTATGTCGTTTTGTATGAATTCACTGTATATGACGGTATGGACAACTATTTGGAAAAAAAAAAAAAAACAAGAGACAGTATGATAGATAGTGAAGCTCTCCGGTTGTCTTGCTTTGAAATCTGTGTCTCTTACATTGCTTTCTTATGTTCTGTTTTGTTCTGTTTAATTTTACCCTCTTAAAAATAAA
Organism: Hydrochoerus hydrochaeris; assembly: GCA_004027455.1. Classification (NCBI taxonomy): domain Eukaryota; kingdom Metazoa; phylum Chordata; class Mammalia; order Rodentia; family Hydrochaeridae; genus Hydrochoerus; species Hydrochoerus hydrochaeris. Next base: position 449,520 of record PVLA01000246.1, on the reverse strand, counting down.
ATTAAAAACAAAAAAAAAAAACCTACAGATGCACAGTGACTACTGATACCCTAGAGGCCTCCACAGGAAATGCACCAGGGAAACGGAGCAGTGAATGCAAAGGGTGGCAGTGACTGGTGAGTTATTCAGGTTCAGATGTTCCCTAAGAAAGGGTGACAGACCAGTGGCCACCTCAGAGAGGGCCTCAGGACTTAGAATCAGAACAGCTGCAGGCAGGTTCCATCCAGTGGCTACCAGTGTCAGGGTGGCTACCAAGTTCAACTCAGTAGGCGGCCAGGAAGCTGAGTTCAAGAGGGTAGGAGGCATATAGAGTGTTACAGGCTGCACAAATCAGGTTCTAGCCTCACAGCCAGAAACCAGTTGGAACTGAAACCAGTGGAACTGAGAATGAAGGCTTGCTGGGATTACCCAGTACTGCACCAAGAGTTACGGCTGGCTTGCTGGTATTAATCAACCCAGATATGGACTCCTTCTGCCTACATTGTCTATCAGTGACAGCAGAGACATTCCTTGAAGTGGACATTTTCATTTTCTTTTCTTGATTTTGTTTTTGTTTTGTTTTGTGTTTCTTGATTGTTCTTGTTATTATATGAGTATGAACATGGTTTCTAGTTCTTTTGTTGTTGTTCTGCTCGTTATTTTTACTTCTTCCCTCCCTTTTCCCCCCATCTACTTCACCAGTTTCCCAAAGTTTGCATAATCTTCCTTTTTCCTCTGACCTTGTTTCTAATCTTTTCCTCTTCTATTTCTCTATTTTTCCCCCTAAGTCTTTTTAAGTTTTATCCCTTGAAGATAAAGTCATCATATTGAGGATTTATTTGTAGTGTACAAGTTTCTGATTTGTTTTAGATTTCGTTATATAAACACTAATCTAGTTCATATTATTAAAGGTGACAAATTAATAGTCACCATGGTTTGTCATTCTCTGTGCTCTGTTTGAAGCTACTGTTATTGCTGACTGTACCACTTTAGCTAAGGGGACATAATTATTCTAATCAGTTGTTCTTCCTGGTATACCAAGACTGAGATTGTCTAAGGATCATAAATAATACTATAGGCCAGTGCCAAAGAACCAAAGAAACATAGGCCTGGGCCAAGTAACCAGCATCTTATCCCCAGTAATTTAAAGAGGCAATATCTTGCAACAGACTCAAAACCCAAAAGCCAGCTATACCTGTAAGGTATAGCTGAGAAGTAGTCATTCCCCAAGGGTTCTGAATACTAACAATGAAGTTACTTTCCATGAGCAATTTATAAGCATCATCCCAGGAATTAAACTAAAATAAAAGAAAATAAGAAGACACTTAGCTGGGGATTTAGCTCAGCAGCACAAACACCTGCCTGGCAAGCAAAGGTTGTGAGTTCAATCCCCAATACCAAAAAAAAAAAAAGACATTTAAACAAGAACCCCAGACTTCCATCTCACAAAAAAGAAAACTCAAGAAGCAATGAGATGGAAAAGTCCAAAAGCCACAAACTTGTACTTTCTGAAGTGATAACAGCAGAAGTAACAGAAGAGATGAACAAGGCTCTTGAAAAAATCAAGTCAGAAATAATTTCTCAGATAACTACAGAGATGCTGATCATATTTAAAGATATAACTAGTGACTTTAGAACAGACACAAATTTTAAAAAAAAATAGAGGAGCTTAGGAAAATGATGAAAACTATGAAATGTCCAAAATAGGAAATAAATGGAATCCATAAAACATTCAAAAAAATATCCAGGAGATTAAAAATTCCATGGAAAGTATATATAACAGAATGAGACAATGTGAGAACAGAATCTCAGATATAGAAGATTAGCAATCACAAAAAGAAATATTTCTTAAAAATAGCAGGGAACATGAAAAATCAGTCCAAAACTGCTATATGATGCAAAGAACACAAGATTGATCAGAGTCAATAAAAAAGCAGGAGATAGCACAAATGATATAGCAAACTGTTCACAGGAGTAAAAGCAGAAAACTTCTCCAACAGGGAGAAAGAATTTGACATACAGATAAGTAATACACATAAAACTCCAATTAGCCCTGATCAAAAAATCCTATCATATCATAGTCAAGATACCAGAAATTCAACACAAGGACAGAATATTAAAAGCTGTTAGAGAAAAGAAACAAATCACCTATAAAGAAAGTTCATCAGAATTTCAGCAGATTTCTCAACACAAACCCTTAAGTCAAGAAGAAATTGGAGTCAAGTATTTCAAGCCCTAAAAGAAAACAACCTCTGACCCAAAGTGATGTACCCTACAAACCTATCTTAAAAATTGATGGAGAAACAAAATATTTCCATGACAAAGAACATCTGAGAAAATTCATGAACACCAAATCAGCACTCCAAAATATTCTGAAAGATATTATAAAAAAAATAGCAAGGACTACAACTCCATGAACCCCAACAGAATGAATCCACCAGGCAAAGCAAGCAATTAAACAGAGGGGAGGGGAAGGGAACCAACAACAGAAAAATAACTTGACAAGGATAAGTCAATGCATATCAGTTATAACCATCAATGTTAATATTCAAAAGAAGCAGACTGGCAGAATGGATCAAAAATCAATCTCCAACTAAATGCTACATATGAGAAACACTTTTGGTTCAAAAAGAAATTCATAGCCTGAAGGTCAAAGGATAGAAAACAATACTCCATGGGACAGAAACCCAGAAGAAAACAGTGGGAACTATTCCATTTGCAGACAAAGAGGATTTCAAGCCAAGATCAATTAAGAGACAAAGAAGGTCACTATATCTTTATAAAGGGAACAATTCAAGAGGAAGAGATAACAATTGTAAATATAAATGCAACAAATACCAGTGCACCCAGCTATATAAAACAAATATTAATGAACATGAAAAATCAAATAAGCACTAATACAATTGTATTGGGGGATCTTAATACCCCACTGTCACAAAGTGACAGATCAACTAGACAAAAAATCAACAATGAAATATCAGAACTGAATCAAGCTTTGAGACAACTGGATTTAGTAGATGTCTATAGAGTGTTGTACCCTAGAACAGCAGAGTACACATTCTTCTCAGCTTCACATGGAACATTTTCCAAAATAAACCATAGACTAGCTCATACAACTTGCTTAAGTAAGTGCAAAGTAATTGAAACTATCCAATGCATATTATCAGACCATAATGCAATGAAGCTTGAAATAAATGGCAAGAGAAACCACAAGAACTTCATAAATACATGAAAATCAAATAATACCCTCTTGAACAATCAATAGGCTTACGAATGAAATTAAACAAAAAATTAGACAGTTTCTACAATCAAATGATAATGCCAGTACAACATACTGGAACTTATGGGACACAATGAAAGCAGTTCTGTGAAGAAAATTTATTTATAGTGAATACCTGTATCTGAAAAACAGAGCAGTTCAAATAAACAATCTAATGTTGAACCTCAAGCTTTCAGGACAAAGAAGAGTAAATAAAACCCAAAACTGATGCAAGGGAAGAAGTTATAAAGATCAGAGCAGAAATTAATGCAAGGAAATTAAGAAAATAATATGAAGAATCAATAAATTGAAGATTTGGTTCTTTAAAGGATTAAATAAAATTGACAAACCTTGATGGGCATGGTGGCATATGCCTGCAATCCTAATCCTTGGAAGAGTGAGGCAGGAGGATTCCTGTGAGTTTGAGGCCAGCCTGGGCTACGAAGTGAGTTCAAGGCCAGCCTGAACTGTATAAGCAAAACTCTGTCTCAGAAAACAAAATTTTTAAAGTAAAATAAAATTGACAAAATTTTACCCAATCTTATCCAAAAATAAAATAAAAGAAGAAGAAAGAAAGAAAGAACTCAAATCCATGCAATTACAATGAAAAGGGGAAATCACAATAGATTCTGAAGATACTTTAAGAACTTGTATTCTAATAAGGTAGCAAACATAGAAGAAATGGACAGATTCCTAGATACATATGAATTACTAAAGCTGAATCAAGAAGATAATGAAATTTTAAATATTAAATTTTATGAAAGTTTATGAAATTCTAAATAAACCAATATCAGTTAATGAAATTGAAGATGTAATTAAAAACATGCTAACAAAGAAAAGTTAGGACCCTCATAGATCCACTGCTATATTTTACAAGAAATTTAGAGAAGAACTAATGCCACTACTTCTCAAACTTTTTAATGAAATTGAAAGGAAAGCAATACTCCCAAATTTATTCTTGGTAGCAAGTAACCAAAGAAGGATCCAACCAAAAAAAGAGAGTTACAGCCTAAATCCCCTAATGAACATAGATGCAAAAATCCTAAATAAAATACTGGCAAACAAAGCCAGTGATGGTGGTGTATGCCTGTAATCCTGGCACCCAGGAGGCTGAGGCAGGAGGATTGCTGCAAGTTCAAGGCCAGCCTGGGCTACATAGTGAGTTCAAGACCAGCCTGCACTACATAGCAAGTCCCTATCTCAAAAATCCAACAAACCAAAAAAGACACTGGCAAGCAGAATGCAGCAAATCACCAAGAAGATTTTACACCATGAGCAAGTAGGAGTCATCTCAGGGATGCAAGGATGGTTAACATATGCAAATCAATAAATGCAATACACCATATCAACAGAACTAAGGAGAAAACCATATAATCATCTCAATAGATGCCGAAGAAGTGTTTGACAAAGTCCAACATTGATTCATGATTAAAAAAAAACCTACAGATAATTCAGATAGATTATTTTTATCTCAATCAGATAAAAGCCATCCATGACAAATCAACAGCCAACATCATACTAAATGGACAAAAACTGAAAGTGTTCACTCTTAAATCAGGAATAAGACAAGGATTCCACTATCACCACTCTTTTTCAATATAATTCTAGAAACATTAGCCGGAGCAATTAGACAAGAGAAAAAAATAAAAGGAATGCAAAGGCTGGAGTTTTAGTTTAGCAGCTCAAGAACTTGCCTAGTACACACAAGGTCATGAGTTCTATCCCTGAAACCAAAAAAAGAAAAGAAAAGAAAAAAGGAATAAGACAAAAGGAAGAAGTTAAATTATCATTATTTGTGAATGACATGATACTCTACCTAGAAGACCTTAAAATTCCACCAAAAGATTTCTAGATTTAATAACCAAATAGTGTAGCCAGATACAAAGTTATCACTGAAAATTCAGTAGCTTTCCTGTACACAAATAACAAACTCACTGAAAGAGAAATTGGAGAAACAAACATTCACAATAGCATCCAAAAAATGAAAAACCTAGGAGTCAACCTAATGAAAGAAGTAAAAGACCTCTGCATTGAAAACTACAGTACTCTAAAAAAAGAGGTGAAAGAGGATATCAGAAAAATGGAAAGATATCCCTTGTTCTTGGGTAGGAAAAACCTATATAGTGAAATTGGCAATACTTCCAACATTGTTATACAGGTGTAATGCAGTCCCAGTAAAAATTCCAACAGCATATTTCACAGAGTTAGATAAAACAATCCTACAGTTCATGTGCAGCTCACAGAGACTTATAATAGCAAAAGCAATTCTGGGCAACAAAGGCAAGGTAGGGGTCATCACAATTCCTGACTTGAAATTATACTACAAAGTTAGTGTGATAAAAATATCATGGTACTGATAAAAAAAACAAAACAAAACAAAACAAAGACAGACCTGAGGATCAATGGAACAGATTAGAAGATGCAGAAACAGCTCCAGATACACTCAACCACCCTATCTTTGACAAAGGAGCTAAATACCTTCCTTGGAAGAAAGCCTCTGCACTAAATGGTATTAGAAAAACTGGCTTTCCACATGTTGAAGATTAAAACTAGACCCATGCACTACGCTAAACTTTCACCCTGCACTAAATTAAAATCAAAATGAATCAAAGATTTAACTATTAAAGCAAAAACAGTAAATCTGCTTGGAGACAGAGTAGGTACAACTCTTGAAGACACTGGTGTAGGCAAAGACTATGAACAAAACCCAGTCACACAGGAGCTATCACAAAGAATCAACAACTGGGATCACATCTTATTAAAAAACTCTTGCACAGCAAGAAAAACCACCAACAGAATGAAAATACAAGCCACAGTGTGGGAAGAAATTTCTACCAGCTGTTCCTCAGACAGAGGATTACTATTTATAAAATATAAAGAACTCCAAAAAAAAAAATCAGACCCGGGGCTAAGGATTTAGCTCAGCAGCATAAGCGCCTGCCTGGCAAGCACTAGGTCGTGAGTTTGATCCCTGGTACAAAAAAAAAAAAAAAAAAAAATCAGACCTCCACAAATTGAAAGACCCAATCCAAAAACAGACATCTGAAATGAATAAACACTTCTCAGATGAAGAAGTAGAAATAATAAATAAATATATGAAAAAATGTTCAAAATCACTGGTTATTTGAGAGATGCAAATTAAAATGCTGATAAGATTTCATCTCACTCCAGAAAAAAATGGCTATTATCAAGAAATCAAGCAATAACAAATGCTGGTGGGGCTGTGGGGAAAAAAGAACTCTTCTCCTCTGTTGGTGGGAGTGTAGACTGGTGCAATCACTGTGGAAACCAGTGCAAAGATTCTTAAAAAAACTAAAACTAGTTCTATTTGACCCAGTTATTCTCCTTCTTGTTATCTTCCTAAGAGAATTAAAAGCATCATACCAGAGCGATATATGCACACCCATGTTTATAGTGGCGCAGTTTGTAATAACTAAATCTTGAAACAGCCCAAATGTCCATCAACCACAAATGTGTAAAGAAGATGTGGTTTTTTTATATAATGTAGTACTATCCTGCCATAAAGAAAGATAAGCTTGAGACAACGCTAAGTAAATGGATGTACATTGAGACAATGCTCTTACGTGAAATAAATCAGACATGTGTAAATATCACATGATTTCTCTGGTGCCAGGAACCAAAAGTATAAATAAGGACCAAAGTGTATAGTAGGTATTGGGAAATGGTATGAAAATGCCCAAATGAGAAGTAGGATGGGGGTGGAAAAAGAAGAGATAAGAAAAAATAATAATAGAAGGAAAAAATGGAAACAAATATTTTGTAAATAAAGAGGGTAAAAGTAGTTGAAGGGAGTGGAGGAAAATGGGGAAAAAAGAAGTACGATATATCATGCACACATACACACTCCCTATCGTGAATATTATGATTATGTATATCTAAAATATACCAATAAAATAAAAAGAAAAAAAAGAATGTTTATGAGCTTATCAGAAAATGATATGCATAAATCGATTTTCCCTTAAAAATCACATTGCAAAAGAGTATTTAATGGCATGTGAGAATGTGAATTTTTAAAAGAAGATATGTGCATCCTTACACTAAAATTTAAAGAAAGAAATCAGATGTGGTAGCACATGACTGCAACCCAGGACTTGGAGGCTGAAGCAGGAGGATTTCTATGTGTTTGAGACCAGTTTAATACATAGTGAGTTCAAGGCCAGCCTGGACTACATCCAAGACCCAGTCTCAAAAACTTCCCAACAATAAATAAATAAATATTTTAAAAGACAATAAATTCTCCCAAGTGTTCATATTAGTTATTAAGAAACGGAAGGCACAGGAGATTTTTTATTTCATACTTTGGGTATCTTAGTATTGGTATTTTCCAAATATTTTATTATGATAGCACTTTTGTCCTCTAAGAAAAATAAAAATTTAAATGGTAATAAAGCAGGGTGCAATCCAGGCAATCTTTATTCTCAGATGCCTAGGAGCTAAGGCAGGAGGATCATAATAATCAGTACATTAATAAACATCATAAATTAGAGGCCACACTGGACAAGTCAGTGAGATCTTATCTCAAAATAGAAACTGAAAACGGCTGAGGATGTCTCAGTGGTAAATCAGATGCTTAGCATGTGCAAGGCCCTCAATTCAATTTCTAGTTCTACAAAAATAAACCCATATCTGGGCATGGTGGCGCATACCTGTAATTCCAGCACTTTGGAGGCTGAGGCCCCAGGATTGCTGTGAGTTCTAGACCAGCCTGGACAACAAGGCCAGCCTGAACTACAGAACTACAGTTAGACCCTGTCTCAAAAAAAAAAAAAAAAAAAAAATCCACCAGAGATTTAGTTCAGTGGCATAAGTGCCTGCCTGGCAAGCACACGGTCGTGAGATTGATCCCCAGTACAAAAAAAAAAAAAATCCATAAATGAATACCACTGCTGCACAAGAGATGTATATGTGTACATGGAGGGAAGAGTTTACTGGAGCAGCCAGGACAGGACAGGCCCTCCCAGGTATCAAGCCTTGGGGTGGAGCTTGTTTGTGGGAGGTCAGTTAGCCAGGCTGCCTCTCTGGCTCAGGCCTGTCACTACACTATTTGCTATTCAGGCTCCATGTGGCCACAGACCTGCACTGTGGGCCTTGACCCAGTGTCTCTGGGTGAGAGGAGAGCAAAGAGGTGAGAGCCAGGCCACAGACAACTCCACACAATGGAGAAGCAGCCACCTGATGGCTGTTTCTTCTGAACCTTTACATGGCCATATCCCTCTGTGGTGTTTAACTTTTCATGGCTCCCCAGTGCCCTGTCTAGCTTGGCCCCTTGCTCTTTCCCCAGACTTTCTTCTCTTGCTACTTCCCTGGGTCTTCCAGCTCCAACCATTTCCTTCCCTCGGTGTCCTCTCCATCTAAGATCATAGAATGAAAAGAATAAACTATAATGTTTTATAGCAATCAGGCGGGGCCCATACCTCGGACCATATCCACTGTCGCTTTCATTCCTTCCATGAAGGCAAGTTGGTTTTCTCACTTAAATGTATGACCCACACCCCTTCATTCCAAAGGATTCCACCTCTGAGAATCTTTCCTGCAAATGCACTGAGGAATGTGTGCATTTAATATACACATAGTGGATGAGGGTCATTAAAAAGCATAACTAGGCTGGGGTTGGCTCACTGGGATAGCACTTACCTAGCATGCACCAAGCCCTGGTTTCCATCCTCCACACTACCAAAAGACAAAAAGAGAAATAAATAAATAAATAAATAAATAAATAAGCAATAACTGAGAAACCATCTAAATTACATTAGAAGGGAGCTCATCAAGCAATTCATTTCTTTGTCACCATTGACTACTATGCACTAGGTTGTTTTGGTTTTTTTTCTTCTTATGCAGCTACATTTATATTGACTGATAGGGTACTCTCTAAAATGGAAAGCACAAAACTGCTATCCTAGATTGGATCCTAGAAGAACAACAACAAAAGAGATTAATGAAAGAAAACTAGTGCAACCCAAATAAACTGTGGAGATTAGTTGCTAGTATTGTACTGTAAGCCTAAAATTCTTCCAAAATAAAAATCTATTTTTAAGAGATGATGTAGAAGGCTGGAGATGTAGCTCAGTGGCATATGTGCCTGCCTGGCAAGCACAAGGTCATGAATTCAATTCCTGGTACCAAAAATAAATAAATAAATAAATAAATAAATAAGAATTAATATATATTCCTGATTTTTGTGAAACTCCAGAGAGAAGAGGAAAAAAGAGAAATGTTTGTGTATGCACAGGATATGTCCCTTCTTACAAACTTTATTTTTTGCCAGATATGGTGGCACAGGCCTATAATCTCAGCACTCAGGAGGCTGAGTTAGAAGTATTGCTACAGTTCAAGGCCAGCCTAACTGCATGGCAAGACACTTTTTAAAAAAAATTTTTTTTTGTTTCTGGGCATGGTAGTGCATGTTTGTGATCCCAGTACTCCAGAAGCTGAGACAAAAGAATTGCCTCAATTTCAAGGCCAACCTGGACTACAAAGTGAGTTCAAGGCCAGTCTGGACTATATAATGTGTCCCTGCCTCAAAAAACAAATTAAAATTTTAAAACAATTGTTTATTTTTGTGAGTTTTCCTTAAATCCAGAAAGAGTATCCAGTTTGGCAAATGATAATGATTTTTAAAATACATTACCCTTACATATGCATCATGATTTTTCCCCTCCAGAGGACCTAATATCATTATTTGAAACTTTGTAGTTGATGGCACCATTCAGAATGTCTCCCTTTTGCACTGCAGAAAGAAACTGCACAAACCAGGTTCAGTAACACATGCTCCTACTCCCAGCACTCTGGCAGACTGAGGCACAAGGACTGCAAATCAAGACAGCCTGAGAATTTAGTTGCAATTCAGCAAGACTTTGTCTCAAAGTAAAAAACTAAAAAGGTCTGAGGAGGTAGCTCTGTGAGAAGGCACTAGGTTTAATTCTAGTACTGGGGGAAAAAATTTGAGAGAGAAAGAGAGAAGAGAGAAGAGGGGAGGATAAGTGAAAGGAAAGAAAAAGGGGAAGAAAAGAAAAGAAATGAAATGAAATTACCCAAGGCTAAGAAACAGAAGGGAAGTGAAGAAAAGAAATTCTTCACCAGAAACCAATTTACCAAATGTTCAGCACAAGTAAACAATTCATTGATCAAAAATTCTTTTAACAGTGTTAACTAAATTTAATGGGGTTAATGGGTTGTAAAACAATGGGTTTTTTATTGTAGTCCCCTCAGAACCACCGATAAAGAGGGTGGTGGTGGTGCACGCCTTGTAACCAGCACTCGTGATGTCGAAGCAAGAGGATCACTGCAAGTTCGAAACCAGCCTGGGCTACAAAGTGAGATCTAGGCCAGCCTGAACTGCATAGTGAAACCCTGTCTCAAAAAGAAAAAAAGAATTAAAAAAAAAAAAGGACCACTAGTGTGGGGTTAGAAAAGTCCCCCATCAGAGGTGAAGCAGACAGCAGGTTATGTGCAGAAGGACTGGACACGGCAGGCGCGACATTCCAAAGCTGCGGGCCAGCCGCGGACTTTGCTGTCCCCCCAGGGCCGCCTTAAGGGCCCAAGTGGTGAGTGAGAACCGGGAGAGTCCTGTGTGTCAGCCGCCTGAGATGGAAATGTCACATTGTTATGTAAGGCCTTGGAGAACGGAGATGTAAATCTTGGCTACTTGAGGCTGTGTTGCTTTTGGGATGCAGTGATGGGATGAGAGCCTATCCTGGGGCCCAGGAAGCTGTGCTGATGCAGCTTACAGCTGCCCTTGTCCTAGGTGGTAAACTCGTGAATATATTTTTAGTAAAATTGTGAATATCATTGATTTACTCATACATTCATTCAAATACCCCTTGACGACTGGGTGCATCAGATGCTTCTCTGAGATCTGAGGACTGAGCAGGGAACACATCAAACCTCACTTTCTCCCTCTGTGAGCTTAACTTCTGGGGACAGGGTGAAGGTGAGATAGACAAAACCAGTAAAAGAATGTACACCCGTCATCCCAACTCTGGGAGGCTGAGGCAGGAGGATCACAAGCTCAAGCCCAGCCCGGGCAACTTAGAGACTTAGCAAGACTGTTAAAATAACAAGGAAAAAAAGAACTTTTGGAGATGTAGCTCAGTGCAAAGGTCTTGGGTTCAATCCTCAGTGCAGAAAGAGAGAGACAGACAGACAGATGTGTCAGAGAGCGATCAATGCTAAAGAGAAAAAAGAAAAGAATAAAAGCCAAATTAGAGCCTGGCCAGGAAAGGAGGCAGGAATCCCCATTCAGACTGGCTATGGGACTTGCTGCCCTGTGGTGGCCCCATTAGATAGTTTCTCATTGTCGTGGTGGAGGTTGTGCTGCCCATCGCCACTATGGAGACCTCTGGTTGGGCATTGCCGGGCACCGGCCTGCCCTCGGAGCAGGAGTGAAAACAGCTCCAGTCCTGAGACAGCAGAAGTTTCTAATTACTGGGGAGGAAAAGGACTACTATCCCTTTTCCCCATCGATGTTCCTCCTGATGATTCGGGGGTGACTAACTTAAAAGTCACTGAGAATTGAGTGTTACCATTTGTCATTGAGTGTTAGCCTTTGTCATCACTGTTGTTTTCTGGATATTACGGCCCCCACCGCCCCCCAGCCACCCACCTGGACCCGCTACCCGTTTATTGCTGCTCGGTCCCGTTTGTCAGTCGAGGCCTGGTCGATAGAGGGAGCTGGAGGCCTGCTGCAGGAGCCCGGGTTCTCTTCCCTGTTTCAGCGCTTTGCTGTGTCTTCCCGGCTGTGACCGGCAGGTGGGCTAACTTCACAATGCGGCCAGTTGACCTCCAGTCCTTTTCTGAACCTAACTGGGGACTGCTGCTTACTAAATGCTTTGCACATTCCCCAGAGGGAAAGAGAGTGAGTAAAGGAAATGTCTTCCCCCAAATAGTGAGGTCGCTGGCAGACCACAGAACAACTCAGACAAGTCCAGTTTGGAGTTAGTGAGTTTATTAGGGTTATTTTCAGAGCAGTAAAGGACTTGTGGACTGCAGCACTATGAAAGTGCCAACCTCCTCTTTGCTAAGCTACTGGCTTTAAGGGTGCTAATTAAACCAGCAAAAACAAGATCAACAGCAAGAGGTGTGCTTGGGAAAACGTGTATTTACTCTGTTCCCATCTCATCCTTATCAGGAAACTCTGCCATCTCAGCAAGCACTGACCTGCAGTAGTGGATGTCTTTGTTGTGCTGGCATTCGGCACACAGCCTTGACACCCATTGGCAGCCCACTGGCCACTATACAGGGCCCACTACAAGATGGAGTTACTTCAGTTTGGGTTTGGGGACAATTCTCACCAAGTCAAGAAGGAAAAATATTAAAAACATGCAAAAGAGTCATTAGTTTCACTACAATACCTGCCTTCTCAATTCCTTAGCACATAGAAACAGAAAGATGCAAAATGGAGAAAGTAGAGGGATAAGAAAGTGGTTTTGTTTTTGTTTTTGTTTTTGTTTTTTGAGACAGGATCTCCCTATGTAGTTCAGGCTGAACTTGAACTCACTGTGTAGCCCAGGCTGGTGACTCAAATGGTGATTCTCTTGCCTTAGCCACCTGAGTGCTTGGATTGCAGGTATGGGCCACTATGTCTAGACAAGAAAGTTGGTCTTTTTAAGGAGTGATGCCAAGCTGTGTTGGAAAAAAAAAATCAAAAGAAGATTCTTGGTATTAAAGTTCATCTCATAAAAATAAATTCCGAGTACTGAGGAAACTAATTTGGAAACAAGAAAATTTTGAACTTTCAAGCTGTATATTCAGATTCAAGGCAAGCGATATTTTGCCTAAACATGACTGTGGTCCAGGACACATCAGGTAGCTTTTGAACAACTCACCAATGAGGTGCCTTAGAATAATGTTTTTGTTTTTAGCCCCTGCTCTTGAGGGACCATCTGGGCTGAGCTCAGATGAACAGTTCTGTTAGTTTCCCCTGGGCTCACCCATGCAGCAGCAGTTTGTTGGTGGGGAGGCTGGGGGACCAGCTGGTCTAGGGTGGTCTCACTCACTGTGTAGTAGTTGGGACTGGCTGGCAATTGGTATAGGTGGCTGAGTGATGGTTCTGTGTTGACAGCAGGCCAATGCTGGCTTATTCATATGGCAACACTCATAGTTGTACACAACTGTTTTCATCTATATCTAGATGGCCTTCACCCCAAGCCTCATGTACTTACATTACAAGTGGGGCTTTTGGAAATTGGCTGGACCATGGGTATGTGATACTGGGTTATGGGTACATGATTAGTCTACTGATTGGTTTAGCATAGTTGTGGGTAATGGAATTACTGAAGAGGGAAGTCTCACCCTGGTGGCACCAACCAATAGGCCTGTAACCTGGATGGACCATAAAGAGAAAGAAAGAAGGTAGGCTGCCACCCCCTGCCTGCCATGCCATGAGTTGTTCTCTGCCATGAGGCCCTGTCTTGGAGCCAGCTGACTGTGGACTGAAACCTCTACAAACTGTGAGCTAAAATAAACCTTTCCTGCTTTAACATGTGAATGTCAGATATTTGTCCTAGTAATGAGAAAGTAACTAAGACAACAAACAGTTTGCTTTTGTCACATTTGCTGTTATCTCATTGTTCAAAGCAAGTCTTGTGGCTGAGCCAGAGTTAGTGTGAAAGATGATGAACCAAGGGTATTCAAACATGGAGGAGAATAATGGACATTATTTTAAGAAACAATCTACAAAACATGGGATGGATAGGGCTGGGGATTTAGCTCAGTAGCATAAGCACCTGCCTGGCAAGTGCAAGGTCATGAGTTCAATTCCTGGTACCACAAAAACAAACAAAAAAACAGGGGATGGAATAAGATGAAAAGATATCAGCATTTCCCAGAAGAAGTATCAAATGCCTCTACTTGACAGCAATCCGGTGTCAGGATCTCCTCAAACAAGAGGAGTTGCTAGGAAAAAGCCAGAAGATGAATAATGTCAACAGGAGCCTGAACCTTGAGCCATTCTTCTAGTAACAAAGAACTATCCTGGGAAAAGGTACTTTTTTCAGTATTTCAGATATCACAGAACCTTAGGAAGCCCCTGACTCATGTTTAAAGTCATATTTCAAAAGTCAAGTAGGAGATCTATTAAAGACAAAAAGATTCCCTTAGACCCCTTTTAGATGCTATCTCAGGTGCCCTGGGCACCTAAATGGAAAGATACAAAACAGAAAATGTATAAGATTAAGAAAATGGTCTTTCTAGAGTACCACTTCAAGTCTTGTTGGAAGTATAATCAAAAGAGGTTCCCTAGTGGTCAAGTTCTTCTTGCTATAATGTAAAGAACACCTGAGCTGGACCTTACAAAGAAAACACCTGTAATCCCAGCCACTGGGGAGGATGGGACAAAAGGACTGAAAGTTCAAGGTCAGCTGAGAACTTTAGTGAGAGTGTGTGTCAAAATAAATGAACTGCATAGCAAGACCCTGTCTCAAAAAGACAAAAAATAAAATAAAAATAAAAATGGCTGGAGATGTAGCTCAGGGGAGGAGCACTTGCCTAGCATGTACAAGACCTGCATTCAGTTCCCAGTACAACACAAGCAAATAAAAAGGACACTAAAGATCAAATTATCATAAAATTCCCATCCCATCACTCTTTTTGACATCATATTGGAAGTTCTGTTAATGCAGTAAGACAAGCAAAGAGTATACATGGTATGCAGATTAGGAGGAGGAAAATAAAACTATTCACAGATGACATGATTATTTATGTAGAAAATCCTAAAGACTTGACAAGAAAATCTGCTAGAACTAATAAGTGATTTTAGCAAGGTCATAGGATACAAGGTTAATGTATAAAAGATCAAACTGCAAGTCCAAGCATTTGCATCTGATGATCATATCACCGACTGATGGATGCCATCTAAATTGCCATGAGAAGTTAAAGATGGGAGTAGAAATAACAGATACAGTAATTGATGCCTTTTGGAGATTCATGGTAATGAGACACAGATGCTATTCCCTTTTAGACCTCCCTGAGCTTCCCCTAAGAGCATGATCACCATTCAAATCCAAACTAGAATAAGTTTATGGTACAATTTCAGGCATGGTACCAAAACTTTTCTTTGAGAAAGGTCAATTTTCTAACCAGGAAGGAATAGAGTTAACAGCCATTGTGACCCATATCATACTTTATACTTAAATACCAAGGTATATTTTGGATAAGTAGAACTATTGAAATCTCAGATACTTATATGTAGAATGCTTACCATGTAAATTAGGCAGAGTGAGGGATAAAATCCCAAAGTTAATGTTCTGAAAACATGCCTTTAAAAATGCTGGAAATGAGACTGTCCTTATTTAAGGACCTATTTTTTAAAGTATGTAAGTACTACATTTATTGAAGATCATGGGACACTAGCAGGAACAGAAGGATGAAGAGAAGAGAGTGTAGGAAAAAAGGGACTCGAGAGTGAAGGGGTAGAAAAAGGTCTTGATTGTGAAAAGGGAAAAAAGGCCTTGGGAACTCAGTATTCCAATATTTATAGGGTCAGACACCACTGTTCCAACTTGCCTCCCATTGTCTTTCTATTTCTTTCTGACATCAGCAATCTGCGTGACCTTCTAACCCTAAATACAGATAACCATTAGGGTGGTCCTAAATTTAAGCCTGGGTAATCATTAGCTGGTCCTAAACTTAAAACCAGATTATCAACATTAGGGTGGCATGGCATGGCATTTACAGTTGAATGAGAAGGGAATGACTCAGCTCCTTTATTTCTAGCTGTATTATTTCCCTCTGAGAGCCCTGCTCCCTGGAAATCTTTGAGGGGGGTTGAAGGAGGAAGTTCTTTCTTCTGTAGTTACTTCTGGCTGGATAAGTGTGTTGCCTCTACCCCGCAAAGACCAAAGGACCCTTGCCCTGACTGTTCTAGAGGTTCGAGGGAGCTGAGACCATCCTTGAAAAATTTCTTGATGGACTGTGGATGTGGAAACAGGTTCTGATTTTGAATTATGGAAGACTATTGGGACTTATCACTGAGGCATGCTATTTGGACATATGACCCACTACTTGGACTTAACACTGGTCTTTTTTTTTGGTACAGTTCTGTACATGTTGTTTTTAGAGTCTCAATGTCCTCTTTTTGTACAGTATATCTTGTTTATACAGTACTGTAATTTTCGCTGTTTGTACTATACAGTACAGTATTGTTATCATATGTGGTGATATATTACAGTACTACATGTAAGAGTTATGCAAATAAAAGCAAAGCCATCAAGTTGGTATTTCCTTTGACCATTTCTTTGTTCTGAATATTGCAGTGTACATACTATATATACTTCATTTAGCAACCAATTCACCTAACAACCTAGTCACAGGAACAGAATTTTGTCGTTAAACAAGGATGGCCTGCACCAATTATAGTTATTTTTTAAAATTTAGACATTTTCAAAGTATTTTATAAAATGCATCATGTATTTATTGTGCTGGGGACTAAACCCAGGGCTTTGTGCATGCTAGGGCAAGCACTCTATATGTAAGCTACATTCCCAGCCTTGAAAGACCTTTTATTAAGATCTGGGTAATAAATTATGAATGATTTCCTTCCTTTTGCTATTTTTACTTCCCTTTTCATATAATGTATTACTGTTTTGTATGTCTAAATGTCATACTTGAGAATGTGCTGTGAACTGAAATCTCTTTGGGTCCTTCTTCAAGTCAGCCTTGTACCCTTTGGAGAACAGTTCCCCATGGCAGTTCTAAGTGACAGAGAGCCCAGAGTTTGTCATGGGTACTAGGCAAAGTCAGGTTCATGTCATTCTGCTTCCTTATGCTTAGGCCCCTGGCTGGGCAGCCATCCTCTTCCAGGCCTTTCAGCTGGGAGAAGCTGTACAAAGTCCAGCCAATGCCACTGTATTTGTCTGCAGGCCATAGGGTCTTTGCCTGTGCCTCCATTTTTCCCCATCTTCACTGTCAGTGAAGGAAGAAGTTTTCTCCATTTGTTGGTACCCATACTGGTCATGCCACTTGTGCCCTGATCATGTATCTTGCCCATCTTCTACAGCACTACAAATGTGACTTATAATTTTTCTTGGTTTGCTCTTTCTGCCTGCATTCTTAGTTAAGCAGACTAGAGGTGAAATATTTGAAGGCAGTGTCTCGTCTTCTCCAGGGCTCAGCACAGGTGTCATGTACTATAAATATTTAAGTGAATGTAACTCTGTGTTTATGTGCTGTGCACACACACACACACATGTGCAGGTATGCAGAGATTGAACCTAGAGCTTTCATACTAAGTTACATCCCCAGTCTTTTTGTTTCTTTTCTTTTTTTTTTTTTTGAGACAAGTTCTCACTAAATTGTCCTGGCTGGGATTGAACTTGAGACCTTTCTGCCTCAGCTTCCCTAGTACCAGGATTACAGATCTGTACCACCACACTTGGTGAATGCAAATCTCTTGATGACTACACACTAACTTCATGGAGTTAGAGCACCTGAATTCTAAGTCTTATCATTAAATACCTATACAGCCTTGACAACTGATCCTTAGAAATAATCGTAGCCTTGGGTTTCTTCAGAGATCAAAGCTTAGGGAAAGTCCTTTATGCTTTGAAAAATACAGTACTGTTTCTAAATTTGTTATGAACACTTGTGCAGTTGAGTTGAGCTCTTAAAGTTTAGCCAATAGCCTGGCTCCAGTCAGACTTCTGACTGTATTAAATATACTAAATTTACTCTTATAGCATTTGCACTAGCCTCCTCTCCTGGGAACATATTTCCTTCAGATTTTCCAATGGCAACCAGTTTTAATTTTCAAGGTCTATGTCAAAGTCAGACACATGATGTTGAGTGCAAGGAAACAACTTGGCTTCAGGACACTGGGGAAAAGAAGAGATACTGCTGTTCTACTGCCTCATTTAATCCTCTCAACAGCCCTAAGGAGTATGTACCATTATTTAAAAATGAGACAGTTGAGGCATGGAGCAGTTAAGGAAATTGCCAAAGATTTCACCACTAATATATAGCAGGGCCAAGACATGAATTCAGAGAGTTTTGGATCCATTATCCAAGCTACTCAACCATAATGCTCTCTGCTCCTTGAGAAATATTAAAGCTTGTTAGCATAGAGTCTGGCATGGGGTAGATGTTCAATAAGCAACAGTTATTTTCCTATTCCTCAGACACATTTAATTCCCCAAATCAAACCCAAGGCTTGTTAAAAGCCAAGTGAGTCACCTATCAATGAGCTACCCACCAGTCCTAATTTTTAAAATACCCTTTTCTACAAAACCAATGTATTTTTTCAAATATTTGAGGATTTAAAAATATGTACCAAGTCTTCAGGATCTTGGATCTAAGTCCAAAACCCAACCAAAAAAATCCAAACCCTCATTCATCAATGAGGTAAACCAGGGACTATATCAGACTCCATTCCACATCTACCAAAACAACCCTACCTAATCATAGCGTAGCTTGAAGGCTGGACTCTCAACAGACAAGTTCCAGCAATGTCCATATTATAGTTGCTATGTGACCTGAGACAAATGACTTCACCTCCCTGACCCTCTGAGGTTAGCCTGACACAGCAACCATCTCCTTCAAGGGATTTTTTAGAAAGATTCGTTGAGATGAGGCCTGAAACACAGTACATGGAAAGGGCTAGATAAGCGGGAGCTGCCGTTAACCACTACAACCAGGGTCAGTCTGTACCCCTCTTTTTTGAGTGTTTTGCTGCCTCTTGGACCCGGAACACTTCCCAGGCTTTCTCTGTTGTGAGATTTGAATCCAGGGCCTTGATGCTGAGGCTACATTCTCAATCTTTTCTATATTTTTAAATTTTGAGACAGAGTCTCATTATGTCGCTTATATAATAACCAGGTTGGGTTTGAATTTGCGATTCTCTCCAGAATGCTGAGATTAGCAGGTGTGTACTGCCAGGTCTGGTTTGTGTGCTGCCCTTCTCAGGAGAGTCTTCGTGTTCTCCCCTATTCCGCCTACTCTCAGCTCCTCTGTTAGCCGTCAAGGAAGCACCAACACTTGGCGAAAGGCTGGACTGTACTATGTAAATCGCACCTGCACGCGTTCGGCGGAGCTCGGATTTCTCCTGCCGGATGATCATTCAAGAAAGCAGTAAGTAATAAGCACCAATCAGGAACGGCAGCGGCAGAGCAATGCCCGCCTCCTTAAGGCGCCCTCACGTCTTATTGGCTGTTTCTGAGCGCCGATGCCAGCCTGAGCCATTTAGAAAAGAATAGGGCCAGCCAATCAACGAAGACACCGCAGCTGACCAGAGCCGGAAGGGCGCAGTTGTCTGTGATGCCCGGCGAGTTCTCAGCTTATCAGCACCAATGCCCTACCTAGGCAGCAAGCCCGCTGGCCGGCCTCCAACTCAGGACAATTCATGTCGGGGCAGTGCAGTGACTGGCAGCTGATGTACGCAGCTATTCCTGCTTCAGTAGACAGTGGAGCCGGCGAGAATTTGTAATTTGAGAATCTAGGTCAATCATGGGTCAAGTTTCTGGTCACTTTTGTGCCTTCCCTGTCCCTGAATACTTCCGGGTGAGGCAGATTGTGTTGTGCAGCCAATCAGCGGTGAGCCAGACCAAGAGACGGGGAAAGGGGAGTCACCTATCCTATGGCTTTCCAGGCAACAAGTACGGAGGCAGCCTACACAGCCCTTCACGCTTTTCTGCGAATTGTGTATCTTCACAAATGTAGGGAGAGAAAGGTGCAATGGTTTGCAAACAAGAGCAACTCAAACCAGGCGTGGTGGCACTTGCCTGTAATCCCAGCAGTTGGGAAGCTGAGATAGGAAGATCCAAAGTTTGAGCTCAGCCAGGGCAATTTGGCCACTTACCGAAATCTAGTCTCTAAAAAAAAAAAAAAAAAAAAATAGGTGTACATTTGTGTGGTTGGGGTGTAGCGCAGCGTAAAGGCCTTAATTCAATCCCCAGTACAGGGGGAGATAAGGCTCAGTATAAAAGCCAGAAAGACCAGAAAGACAATTCTTCCTCTGAGGTCTTACCAAAGCAGCCTTTCCATCTATTCCCGCGAAGGAGTTAAGAGCCCAGAATAGAGATGGGGAAAGGGAAAACTCTATAGCTAATCAACACCCTCAGGACGCCTGAGTTTGAACTCTGCAGCCAATCAGCTGCAAGCCCAAGGCAGAAGCGAAGAAAGTGGCCGGACTCTATATATCTCCCAGGCTGCAGAGCGTGCCCTGCAGGCGAAAGGTAGGGAAAAGCAGCCAGCACTGCAGCCAATCAGCGTCTGCCTTGAGATCCGAGTGCCAAAGTTGCTGTGCATGCACTCGTAGCCTCGCGCCATGCCCCTGGCCTCGCTCCATGCCGTTTTCCAACGGTCACTCGGGTTTGTGTGGCCCTCAGTGTAAGTGAGGCTTAAAAAGGAGTACAAACGGGGTCTGAGCTGGTGAGTTCCATGGTTTTTCTTACTCTTTTTCTGCAGGTTTGAACTTAATCTAGGCAAAAAAGGGTCTGGGAACTGGAGTGGCTGCCATGCAGGATAGGGAAAGAGTGAAGGACTCTAGCTCCTAGGCTAGAGTCTCCAGGACTCTGTCCTGGAGAGGAAATGGAGGGGTGTAACCTGCGCACTTTGGGGCCTAGGCTGGGAAGAAGCCAAGCCAAAGCACATTCCAGGTTGGTCTGTGGCCCCTGAGGCCAGCTGGAGCAGAAAATGTGTTCTGAAGAGGTCAGAAGCTCTTCACTCTGCGTGGGGTTGTGGCTGAGAGGTGTGGCAGCTGGGCACTGGCTGTGGTCCTGGCCTGAGTCTGGATCTAGCAACTGAGAAGAGAGGCTTGTAGTTCTCCAGAACTTACAGTCACTGTCCAAGTCATGGAAGTTAGTGTGTACCTGGACACTTTTCTGGTGTCTTTGGACCCAACTGGGCTGAGAGTAAGAGTTAAGTCAAAGCCCCAAGGGTCATTGCATCCAGGCTGTGCTGCAATACATGATTGAGGTGTTCTCAGCAGATTTTCTTTATTGGGTCTCCATTGAACAACGTGGTCAGGAGATAATGCCAGTGATCCTCTGGAGGTTCTGGAATAGAAGCTTCTGAATCCCAGTCCAGCTAGCTGCCTTGATAAATACATTATTATTGCCATGTGGTGACTCAAGGCAGAACTAGGATTGGGTGGTACCTAACAATTTTTAATCTCACCACCCTAGATTCCCTTAAACCCTTTCTGGTCATTCTGAGAAGATAGCAGGTTGCAAGCATGGGGCAGTGCATAGCGCAGGTGAATATTATACTAGACGCAGGGAGAAGTGTGAAATATTCTGCTGTTTAGGAAATCAACAGTTTGTCTTTATCAATACTTTCTTTATACTTCACTGGGCATGGTGTTGATAATGATTTTCATTCAGCTGTTCAGTGGTATTAAAGCTTTCAAAGTGCTTATGTGTATACCCAGAGTTTTTAAACTATGGATGGGGTGCAGGGTATAGTCTATAAGTTAACTTCAAGGGGCCATGAGCTCCTAGAAATAATATTGTATGTATGTAGCCAGGATGAACACACATGCCTATAATCCTAAGGCTCTGGAAGGTTGAGGCAGAAGAATTACAAGTTTTAGTCCAAGCTGGGGAGCATATGAGACCCTGTCTCACAATTTTGGAAAAAGTTTTACTGAGTTCAATCCCCAATACCACACACACACGTATGTAAAGAATATGTGTACACATTTGTGTATAGGAATGGGGAAAAAGGATAAGGAAGAAAGAATATTTAACCTGTCCAGGAATGAGCTCCAGATCAATCTGTGAAATTTGTCATTCGCATGGTATGAATATCTACCATTTCTTACTGTTAACAGTTGGTCCTATGGCTTACATTCTCAAATGGATGGCTAGTTTAAAGAGATTAAGAACCATTGGAATACAGCAGGCTCCTGTATTATTTATGGGATCTGAGCAAAACTGCAAATGAATATTCCCCCACTCCTTTTCTTTCTATACCTGGTGTTGTCCCCCACCTCAATGTGTTTCACATAGCACCCTGCATATATATGCAAGTTCAGTCTACATGCCCCTTACACACAATCGGGGCCTAAGGTATGTATATCTGTCATACAGCCCACTGTCATGAGTACAAAGAAGGAGTCAAGGCCCATGTTGGTTATGGATGTAAGTTCAGAGTCATTTAGTCCAGTAAACCCTGGGCTATGGATTGTCTGGGCATGGTCTCAGGACAGGGATGGAAGTGGGATGCCCTTGAACTCCTTAGCCCATCAGGAGGGACATAACCAGAGGAGATCTGAATGAAGCCTTCTGCCTTGGATTAGATGAATACTGGCACTCTGTACTGGTCTTGAAATAGTCCCCATGAGGAACTTGAGGGGTCTTGGGCAAGGTTAGCCCCAGGTTAGGGCTGAGGAGAAAGACCATGCACTATGAGGATGTAGGGGAATCTAAGTTTTCTGACTTTTAGTCTAGTTCCTTTTGCACATAATCCACAAAAGCTGTGCTACAATCAGTCTCTGTGACCTAGATTCAGCTAACCCAGGTATGACCATGTGGTTCTTGGGTTATACACAGCATAGGTTTAAGGGAAGAAAGGAACTAATTCATCCTGTGGTGACTGGTATCTCCTTTGGTATGTTTGATGTACTTTAAGTAGAAAGAGCAAACATCTTGAAAGTTCATGTCAGGTTTGGGCAATTAGTCAGTCTAAGATTTTGTAGTTTCAGCACATTGATATATGAAGTGAGATATGTTTCTTGGTGGAATTTTTCCTAAGACAACTTTTCTAAATCGAATCTGGTGTAGCTCAGGATAAGGTTCCGGGCTCCAGTACTACAAAAATAGAAAAAAAAAATTGAATTTTGTTCAATGTGGTTCAGGGAGTAGGCTTAATATTTAAAATTAGTCAGATGGAAGGAGATTTTATTGGTACATTTTATATGTACATTCATATACATAAGATCACATTCATGATAGAAAATTTGTACCTGTACATAACTTGATTTTTAAAAATTTTTTCCCATTTCTCTACCCTCTCTTCAACTCCTCCTCCCCCCATTTACAAAAAGCTTGGGTTTGTTTTCAAATCCATTTTATTTCAAAAAGAAAAACAAATTTCAAAATACATCAATCAGGAGGCAACAATAGTATATATATTGCACATTGTCATCCCCAAATCATTCATTCAAAGCACAAGACATCAGCATTCAGTTGTCCAAACAATACCAGTCCAAATCTTTCTCATCAATGAACTCAGAGAAATCAATAGTATATCTTAACTATTTTATATACATATATATACATATACATATGTTGTTTCTTTCAGCTTCTCACACTAGTGAGACAATCCAATGTTTACATGTATCTGATTTATTTCCCTTATGAGTATGGTCTCAAGTTGCCTCCATTTACCTTAAAAGTCTCCTGTTTATCCTTTTTACTGCTGAGTAGTGCTCTACTGTATAAAAATACATCTTCTTCATCCATTCCTCAGTCAATGGGCATTGAGGTTGTTTCCAAGATCTATCTATCACAAATTGTGCTGCTATAAACATGGGTGCACATATATGGCTGTGGCATGATGTTTTTAATTCTTTCAGGAAGATACCCAGAAAGGGAATAGCTGGCTCAAATGGGACCTCTAGTCCTGGTTTTTTGAGGAATAGAACATTTTTTCATTAGACAAATAATCTGTCCTGGTGTTTTTTTTTTTGTTTTTGTTACCAGGAATTGAACTCACAGCCTCACACTTGCTAGGCAGGCATTGAACCTCTGAGCTATATCCCCAGCCCCTGTTCTAGTGGTCTTATTTTAATATTTATGTATATGTGATATTTGTATTGCTGTTGTGACATTATTATACCAGGCTGAGTTTATGATACAAGGATTTCTGGAAAATTTTGACTTTGCAGCCAGTCAAACATATTTCCTGAAAATGAGCACTTCATACATTTACTCTTTATTGTCTCATGAGTCAAGTCTATCAGTAAGAATAAAGAGCCAGGTATGGTGATTCATCCCTATGACACCAACACTCTGGAGGGTTGAGGCAGGAGAATGGCAAGTTCAAGCCCAGCCTGGTTAATCTTAACAATTTAGAAAGATCTTGTCTCAAAAATTAAAAATAAAAAGGGAGGGGGGCGGGGATTTAGCTCAGTGGTGTAAGCACCTGTCTGGCAAGCACAAGGTCGTGAGTTCAATCCCTGGTACCAAAAAAAAAAAAAAAAAGAGCTGGAGATTTATCTCATTACAAGGCCCTGGGTTCAATCCCAGTACCCTAACCCCTCAAA